>JABUQX010109854.1:15000-44166 GCA_015478945.1 Trachelipus rathkii
TATAATATACATATATTATAATATATATATATATATATATATAATATATTATAGTATAATAATATATATAATATGATATAATATGGTTAATGTATTATATTATATATATAGTGTTTATATTATAATAATTTAATAGTAATATTATTATTAATATAGTTATTATATATATATATATTAGTATATATATATATAAGCCTATTAAATATATATTATTAATTTATATATAATATATATATATATTTATATATTATATATAATATAACCGAGCGCCTATATAATATATATCATATAATATATATAGGCTATTATATAGTTAGTATATATATATAGTTATATTTGTAAATATTATTACTATCAATATATATATATACGTAGGTATATAGTATATATTATATATATCTATTAGTATATACATAAATATAGTATATTATATATATATAATATTACTATACTATAATATATATACTATTTAATTCAAATATATACACAGGGTGATTCGGAGGAAATAGTAAAGAATGTAGGAGGTGATAGTATGGGCTCTTGTGAGTATAAATGGTTTAATAGACATATGTCCACTCTCAAGTGTGGGATACAGCTGTTTTTGAATATGGCACATACTTATATACGTCACGGTGGCCTGGCTACAAAGCTGTTGAATAAAAGACTACACGGCGCTAGTGTGATTCTACACCACTCTCATCACGTGGAGTCCATCGTCGAAGTACCATAAGCGACTAAGGGAATTCTGGGACGGAATGCAAGCATGTGAATAATGCACCTTGAATACGAGCTAGTTGCGAGGAGGTCGGTGGAGAAGACTTAACTGCAATAAAATGACAGAATATTCACTATGTCTCGGAATGGTTAAACTTCTGGTTGCAACGACTCGTATGTATTCAGACAAGCCGGTTAGAGCACAATTGCATGCTACGTACCTCAGGCCAAGAATTCTGGACCGTTAGCTTACAAAAAATGCGTAGAGAGAATATCTTAGAATCTATTTTTTGAATAAACATTACATGTAAGGCCTTGACACAAAAAACCTGAAGGAAAGTGGAGTGAGAACGCAAGTGTTACCGAATGGATTATATGAGGCAAAGATGACGTCAATAGTCATTCGAAATTTGAATACTCAGCCAAATCTGAATTGCTGGTACTGTGGAGCCACGGTGCAGGATAATATACTTCATACAGCGCCTACGCCGCTGGGCTCATGCGGACCCTGTATTCAATAGAATCCGAACAAATGTTCGGTGTGCGCTTATTTGCAAGAGGTCTCAGACAGAGATAATACTTGAATAGAGTCTTACTTGAAGACAGTAACTACAAGAAGCAGGACAGTTGATCGCGGTCAGGATTAATATCAGTTAGAGTCAACATACGTTACGCTTCTATGCCCGAAACTAAGTCACATTGATTGAGAGCTGTCAAATAGCAGGATATTACATGCATTTTTAGAGAGGAGAAGTCGGTGTGTCTATAAGATCATATAATTAGGGGGTGAAGTGTTATAATTAGTGTGAATGTGAGAATTCTTGCTTCAGCTGCTCGGTATTTATGAAGAGTAGTATGTAAGTTAAGATGGTAGAGGGGCTAGCAGCGAATTTAACTAGCTGTTAATTGACTCAAATAAAGTGTATCGCGACCCGTCCGACGAGGAATATGATGATATACGGGGAAGAGGTATTTTTTCCTGGTAAAATACCTAATGAGGTGGAAGAATCTGGTTGTTTTAATTAATTAACCTACCTGAGGCATATAAACATAGTCGTTCCACTCACTATGACTCACTTAATATACTCCAGTCACAGAATTGCGGCTCTGGAGGGAGAAAAGATATCCATGCGGTGTAATATAGACCGTTCTCAATATATAAACGCTACAGCGAGTAGAAATAGAGATTTGAAACAAGAGATAATCGAGCAGGATTTTTGGTGGATTAACGGTGTCGTGGAAGATTGCACTTCATTAGATATAGCCGCGAAGTAAGCCTATAATGGCACGTTGTCGCGTGTAATCTCTCTCACGCACTCACAATGTGTTACTTAAAGTACTTGCGGACCCAATCGATTGTGGGGTGTTGTAGACAGAGTTACTGGACGAATTACGCCAGGAAGAATAGACTGGGAAACAGCGGGGCTGCTAGGTCGAAAAGTGATTGGCATAACGCAAATGCTACCGTTTTCTTTGACTTGACACAAATTACTGTGTTCGGTCATCCTGACGCGACTCACATTCACTGCTCCCAATTTAGACTAGCTAGTAAACGAGCGGATTAGCTCTTTAGGGAAGTAGATGGATTAAAGCGTAGCTACGTAATCAATCAACAAGTGGATTTTAGGCCAGATCTAGAAAGATGTATATGAAGCATGTCTGGAGGGTGTAGATCGATTCGTGTACTTCATTGAAGTAGCAGGTCACGACAGTGTCTAGAAACTACGTCAATTCGTTGATGAGTTTCATAGATAGACTAATAAGAAGGTAGACACGAAAATAGGGCAGATATACTCGCGAAGAGAGAGGAATTGAGACATTGCCAAATCGTCAGATACCGATGGGCCGAGAATGTGGTCTAGGATTGGTGAGCTCTGGAGGTTCGAAAGGGATGTTTTGATAATGATTTGGCGAACACGCTTCGATCCGGAACAGTACTTCAAGACGAGCAAGTTATACGCGCGTGAGTAGAGTATTAAGCACGAAAAAGGTTGTTCGACTAGCGGGATATCAAAGGAATTTATGCTAAACTACAGTTGAGGGAAAGACTAACCCAGGGAGGTGCGAAAACATATCGAGATAGCGTCACATAGCTTGAGCCGATGGTTGGATACAGAAGTGAACGGACATCGATCTGAGAACATCAGCAATGAAAATGGTTAAACATTAAGCATAAGCTTAGTTGACGCATAGATTTGTATGCACCAGAAAGCTCCTTCAGGACAGCTCTGACCAGAAAAAGCTCTTTACCAACCAGGCTTATTATTAGCAAAGTATTGGCTAAAGTAGCGAAACATATAGTATAAGCCCATCGAATAGGCGGTAATCCGAAGGACGAAAGCAATTCGGCAAGAAATGTTAACAATTATAGTCCTCGCATAGTGATGCTTCTACTGGATACGTAGTTAGAACGAAAGGTTCATCGGAGCGGTTTAGAGATATACTCTATGCGAGTAACACAGAGGGTCATGAGGTAAGATTCGTTCATGCTAAGAGTTCACAGTCGAGCGGCAGTCAGGCAGACCTGCCGCCTGATTACTGATTACGCAGGATTCGTAATCGGTAGACATAAATTGATACTCGCGATATATTACGTAGCTATCCGAGATAACGCAACACTACCGCATCGGTGGGGTAGATGAGTGAAGCTCATGACATCACTGCTGACAACGCCCACGAACTTAAGCCGGAGTAAGAAGTTGAGATAGCTTATGAGAATCAAACCCCAACAGTATTGTTCGTTATTTGAGCATACTGGTCGATATCCATATGATAGCGCGGGGAGTAGTGAATTGACAATGACTTACGCTATATTAATGCATGGTGTTTTAGGGTGATCAGTACCAACGACATAACACCTTATCAAGAGCAAAAAAGGGACTGACTAAGTTTTTTTATCGATATACTCAACCTCCGGGAATTCCGTCGCTGGAGTGAATAGACTTAAGGCTCAACAGCTCGGTTGTTGGCACAGCAATGCGCTGTAAAATCGTGCTCCTTGAATTTTTCATAGGAAGGATGCAGACGAGAGGCGGGAGGCTTGCTGACAAACCGGCAGCAGATGTTTTTCTACTTACATCTAATACAAGATGGGCCGGGAAGCGTTTGACTGAAGATAGACACTCTGTGAGTTAAGTTGCGGATCCGATACAGTCTGGAGGGTACCATATAATTTGTTCACGACCGAAATGTTTTGTTTGGACGTTTATCTGTTGCTAGGCGGGGGGCGGTGCGTATAGCTGCTAGGTTAGGACCGCGAAAGACTTTGTTGTCTGCACGCTTGTGATACCCTCGCTAGGAGATGGAGTATATGATATCTAGGCGCAAATGTTTAAGTATAACAAAATGTTTTCTAGATTACGTCACACTCAAAGACAAGCGCGCAAAAGATCTTGTGTGTTTCATCACTGCGTTCCATTCTTGGAGAACATAGATCAGGAGTCGCGCCGACTTAATTTAGCGTTATAGCCAAAACGTGATATAAATACCGAAGTTAGGCCAATTAGGTCCTATTATAGGAGGAAAAGCTGATTTACGCTACTGTAGAAAAGTTGAATGTATAACGCTTATTTGAGTGAGAGAGTTGTGGGGTTGAAATGCGCATCCTAACCAGCTTGCTGAATCAATTGGGAGGGTGGAAGAGTTACTATTAGTATAGCGCAACGCTTACACCTCCGTGTGAGCACAATCAGCCTCACCAGCGCTTACGGGTGTCGGAATTTGGGATGGAAATAGATACAACCTATCGATGCACGTTATTCCCACAGAATGATCAACCGGCACAGCTTTATTTCACTAACCGTTTACAACACTAAATCACTTGTGATTTGAAAACAACCCTGGCCCTTAGTTTAATGCCGCTAGAGATGAGTCCTCGAATTAAATATCGCGACTACTGCAGTACGTAAAAGCATGTACTAATTGGAGATGCCTATTTAGGACAAAAACCAGTTCGGAGCGGAGCGGTGGGTGAAGTTATCTGGTATTTAACTGTAAGTAAAACGCCCGACTGGACACAGTCTAGAGGGAACTGCGATTCATAAGCTGAATTTTTAGACGCAATTGGATAGTGACTGGGGAGCTTGCTATTTAGATAGCATATCGGAGGAGAATCCGCAATGAATGATCATGTGAGCTATACTCTGACTACAGCCCGTGCCAGTTGATAATATGAGAATTTTTTCAACCAAGAGGAGATAATAGTCGATGATGAAAGAGTCAATCGTGTTAGAACCTAGCCGTGAGTGACTTCGAGCGATATTTATGGGTCGCTCAGAGTCTTCACGAGAAATAAGGGATGGCTATGAATAATGAGCTACGGTAGACAGAGAGTCAATTATCAATTCAGTGTGACGCGGTCGACTTGGATTGGTTAAAGAAGTCGGCTGACAAGCATAGTCAGATGTGTATGAGAAACTTTCACGAGCGGGTGTCTTTTGAATGAGCGACATTCGAACAGGGTGTAGTGGGAAAGTCTCAGTATAGAAGTTCCTGAAGACCGCACCGATATTGCAAACTCTCATAAGAAGACTCAATAGGCTCAAGGCCGTCGGGTGCGGCAGTGGTGCATTTTGACAATGCATGCGTCACGAAAGGAAAGACCACGTAACAGCATATTAAGCCGCAACCATTTATCACTAGCGATAGACAGCACATCTTTCAATTTTCAATAGATACAAAATTTAACCCGGAGTTTATACCTCAGAGTCAGTTAGTCAGAGGGTTAATACTTTACGGGAAATGCAGCTTTTGTGAGAAGCAGCAGAAAACAATGAGTAGCCATCGTATAATCGGATTAACCGGCTAATATGTACGGATCCATAAGATTTAGAGGTTAGACGGCTCATATTTGTTGTCGACCATGGGAAACCGACGGTGATCCGACAGTGTTGACGTAAGTTTGTATACCAGTAATATCACGAGAGAAAAAGAGACGTTAGTGGCTTGGTTAAACTGTCTCTACATGTGACGATAGTAGATCAATCTGTTTCCATGGCGTAAAATAGATATTGTGATCAAGCGAGGATCATCCTACATAGGCTACTTATTTATTAGTTGGAGCACAGCTGTAGAGAAAAAATGATAGAGGGGTGTGTAAAGAAAAACAAGGTCAAAAAGGTCGAAAGTATCTCGGGAGTATAACGGTACCAGGAGAGGCTTCGAATAGACTTGTTATGATATAGGTAGGAATAAGAATGCATATATATGATGGGTCTCAAATCTGATAGGCTGTTAGATCTAATCGTGCAAATGTGTATGTACCAATAGTGTGAAGGATTTTGTATTGTGTAAAATAGTATGAAGTAGTGAGACAAAGGTATTTATTAAGAGCCGTGATAGCCAGGGACTGATGGACTGAGGGAGGGTGCTGATGGAAGGCTTTCAGGATCGCAGAACAAACATCGGTTTAGTAGAGCTGATTCAGATTCGGATTATTCGTGTCCGGGGGTTGTGAGGATTCTACTCAGGCGATAGTGAGGCTGACTCACTTTTACATATCAGTCACGTCATAAGGAGAAACTTGTCTCCTACACAACTAACGTCTAGCGATGACGTCAGGAGTATGATATTTGATAAAACGATTTAAATTTTCATAGCGGGTGATGTGCTATTTTACTCGTTCACGTTTTATGTATAACTAGAACGACTTAAGTGTGTAACTCTCTACATGTCTATCTTTTATACAATAAGATAATACGGAAATATAACCACAAACGTCAGCTTAGAGCAACTGCAGAAGCTAGATGAAGACAAGAGTGCCAAAGTTTGAGAGTACGCGAAAATTCAGGTTACAAGGATTGTGTATGATTCAGAGGGTTGTACATGACTCGAGCGGATGATCTCTTCCCGGCTCATTACCAGCATGATTGCCGTCTCGGGGCCGGCTACAAAAGCCTATAGTGCATGACTATAGGTGCTGTATATCTATGAATGGTGTAAATATACCAGCGAATAGCATGCTGATTCCGTAGCGAGTATGCGTTCAGTCTGCTTCATGTTCGACGAATAAGAAGAGCCTATGCAGAGAGTTCAACCGGTCGAGCCATATTGGGAAATGGACACTGATGTCAAGCTTATTTCAGATGAGTGACCACTAAGAGACATTGAGTGAGGGCGGTAGAGGGAGATTCTCACCCTTAAAGGAATGCAGATATAACTGAAGATGAGGTGATAATCACAGCGAGTCGAACCTTTGAGCAGGTTGGAGGACCTTACTGGCGTACTTGTGAGTTGGGACTTCGCACATAGAGAGTTAATGGCGACAGTCGGGGAGTACTAACGGCTTATGACGGCTATTAAAGGATTTGATGATGTTAACAAAGCGTACAAATTAACGCCTATCCTCAACGCTTAATCTGATATTTATGCATATTTCTACGATGTCTATCTCACGTGGACATAGCTGAGTGAGTAGGTGCGGAGGACGGATACATTATACTGTACGAATATAAGTGCTCTTGAAGAATGAGCGCTTAGATAGTCTAGTATAAGCTGAGTACTGACACTTTTGGATCCAATCGTGAGTGTACGTGTGAATGAATGATTTAATGGACACTGAATATACATATTAGAATAAGGAGTGCATCTCACCGGGAGTGTATAAACCGCAGGGAAATTATAGGAGGGCTATGAAGATAGCCTTAAGTCCAAAAAACGGGAAGTATTCTTGAGGATTTTACATCACGTCGAGGGTGATGAGACCCAAATATGATCTATGAGATTTTAAGAGTATAAATCATATTTAAACGATCTTATAGGGATTCCGAATCGTGAACCGTCTTTATTGTGAGGTGTACGAATGCCAGAGGTAAGATATTCGAGCTAGGAATCAATATCGTGAGTTGGTGACATATGATTGACCTTATTGTTATGGGAAAATATATAGCAGTAGGACTAGGTTCTAATTAATCGGTATGGTTGTTAGAATGATGTATGGCAGTAATATGAGGGTATTATTTATATATCATACGACTGGAGCTGGGCAGGGAATACGGAGTTGATGGGTGGTGAATGGTTTGCTCAGAGTGTCACTCATAGTACACGGGTGAAGGTAGCTGAATTGAATTTTATATCACGGATTGTGAGTGTGAATTTGATGCCCTTTTCCTACTATTACACTAAGAGAGAAGTTAAATTTGCTGCACGGTAATCCTCGCTGTACCTTAGTTTATCTACTCAAATATAGGAGATAGAATACGGACCATAGCAAAACATGTTAATAATAGCGTAGATACAGATTAAGTACTTGAAAGGTATGGAGTTTGCCAGAATTTTTCTAAAGGTTCCCTCTACTGAGTGAGTATTTAATGGATATGTGCGCAGAACGGGATACAGACGCACCTTTAAGAACTACCTGCAATAAACGTTACGACCTGGTAGAGGAGTCATTCGCTCCACACTGAGAAATGTGAGTAAGCGAGGGTTATATAATATTGATATGTAACCAAATAACACTGCGACTAATAATATAAAAGAATCGCTACCACAAAGTGTGTGCGCTAATGAAGTCTTTCATGGGTTGAAAGGAGGAGACGGTGGTGGAGGGGCAGTTAAGGATAATTAAGATAACACAGGACGCTCTTACAATATAACGACGTATTACACAAAAGCAGCGCTTATTTTGAATAATTTCTATGCGGGAAATTTATACCTTTGAGTTCCGAGTTAAGAAGTGGAAACATCCGTATAAGAGCGTGTGAAGAATATGTGGATGCTTGTCGTCCAGTAAATGTCTATAAAGCGTAACCTTCATTTCTAGTAAATGATCGGACTACTGCATTATAACTAAATACTAGTTTTGAATCACAAGCATGTGAGGGATATTCGCGGAGTGTTGACATTCTGCGAATTCGTTCAAATTGTACGCTGTGTGACCTATATATATAGTTCTCAACCAATAATTGAAAAGCGTCGTAGTTGAAGTGTAATTAGAGACAAAATTTGTTGACCGGATACTAGACATCTGCATGTAGGTTAGTATAGAGGTGTAGATCTTTGATGAACGATAATACCTGTGTTCGTGAGGAGATTGCATATCAATGTTTAGTGTCGAATTTAGAGTATATGAGTAATTTATTTCGTCTAAAAGGGGGCTAAAATGATGTGAGAACCGTAACTTGCTAGAGTGTGTATATTAATGAGCGGTTGTCAGCTATTACTACTCGTATACAGTGTGTACCTGTTTGATAGTTGTAAAAGGAATGAGGAGAACACGTTCGCAGTCGATAGGTCGCTTGTGAGGGTGGAGAATATGTCTCGTTCAGACATAGGGAAATAGATCTTTATTTGTAGTTATATGAGTGTGTGTAGTTCACGCTCTCTCTCACATGGTTAAGTGGAGAGGAACGCGAGCTATTATGCGTTAAGTAGCTTAAGGGTATAAGCAATATGACCCTATAGATATTTACGAGGCTCCGTTGCGTTCTGTTGTTTAGTACGATATTGATAGTGTGATGTGAGAGAGAGTGACAGGCATAGAAATTAGTGTAGAATGTCGAGGAGACATTAGTTCCGCTAAGCTCTCACGTGGAAAATTAATATATGAAGACCCTCGGCTCCTAGGGATTTTCGAAGAGAGTAAAACATTTCACGGTGAGACATCACAGTGAGTGCGCAAAGACTAATCTCGCCTTTTCTATTTATACTCTCGTTCAGCCGTTGTTGCGGTTTTTGCCGCTCACCCACACTATTGCTCACCGTGATGAGGATTAGATCTAAGAGATATGAGTGTAATGGAGAGCAAACGAGGAGGAGTCTGGATTGACTATTTTAGCTGTGAAAATTCCTCATTGAGTTGCTATGTGAATAGAACGTGAGTGTGTAGTGTAATTTACGTTATATCTTGAGAGAGTGTATGTGAACTAGTGTGCTAACAGGCCGAGAAGAGCTTACGAGTCACAGGGCTTGACAACACCTAAAAATTTTGAGTGATAATACGGCGGGATATGCAGTATATATATATGTGAGTGATGAAGTGTGTTAAGAGCTGGTAGTAACTCTCGTTTCTCTGTGATACACCGTAGGGAGACGTGCTTTAAAGGCAGGGTATAGGTTTCTACTTGAGAATTGGGCATACACTTTGTTATATTCTATAGAGTAGACAAGATTCTTCAAGGAGATTAGCTTCTAATTGGATTGACATAGCATGTAGTAATTCATTCGATCATATCAGGACTCGTCTAATCTGATCGGGCGGATACAGTGCAGTTGAGTAGGGGTTCGCTTACTCGGTGACGATACGCGTCAGCAATACCTAAGGCTGAAGTAGCTTGCGTGCGTTGTTATATAAGTCACATCAATATTGGTAAACGCAATTATTAAATGAGTATTATAAGTCTCCATGTCACTGCTATTATATGAAATGTAGTTGATTGGACGATGGCTAATATTTGGCTTAGTTATAAATTGTATTTAATGATACTGTGTTAGTGGAGTGATTGTATGTGGAGTATCCTGGCTACATAGGGTGATATAGCTTATCGCAGATACAGGGTTCGAGGACGTTAGAGTGCCCATTGATGGTAAAAAGTAGTCTGGAGCGAAGAATTTCAAGTGTCGAAGCCGGAACGTTGGGGATGAGGGAAGCGAGTTCTAGAAAACGGCTTTCTGGGTGAAATATTGCGCTCTTATAATCGGTAGACGCTAAGAAGATGCGCAATTACGGTAGGTGTCTGATGGAGCTTTTTTGGGGTTATGAGATAATATACGCGAGTGAAAACAATCGATTGACTCTATTATACGCTCAGTTATACGTATCTCGAATATTTGATATTGGGGATTGGTTAAGCTTGGCAGAAATTAGCATATGAATCGTGGAGAGGGTCAATCTCTAGATAGTAGAGTATCGTTGAAACGGAGTATTCGACTAATTACTGTGTGTGTGGAGAGTCGGCGAGTACTTACATTGGGTCATCATCTTTAAGGAATGTTCTTTGTTGTCCAAGACGTTTATTTCGGGCTGCAGATTTTTGTAGGATTAAGGAACAGGTTGGCTCAAGATAGCTGATTTATGGCTTATATCTGACTCGAGAAAATTTGGATGTAACGATGGATTTGCATGTATGGTTTGTCTAATAAATATCAAAACTTGGGGTTGATCTATCCTTCCAGGTTATTAGTACATCTAAACTTTATTTTATTATTTATTGCTTTTCAGAAGAAATACAAATTAAGTTGAATACCGAACCAATTGAAGTAAATCTAATGGGTCGACAACGGAGGTATAAGCTTACTATTAAAGGGTTTTAAACTAGCGCTGACAATCGTGATTGTAAGATACACGCAGAATTGTATGTATCGCGTGTCTCCTTTATTACATAGATGAAACACAGAGATGCATGAACTCCGAGCACCTGGGAGAGATTCTCCACAGGTAGGAATTTCGGCTTTGGCAAAAACTAGAGGTCTTTAATCTAGGCTTTTTTCTGGTTCATTCGGGAGCCAATGCTTATAGGGCCGGGCCGGACAATTTCACGCACTTTATTGATAGCCTCACACAGTGGGGTTATTAACTACTGAGATAGGGATAAGAGAATGGCAGTGGGAAATTATATTGTGCTGGAAACGTCTTGGAAATTAATGACGCGTGAGAGGAGAAAGGACGGTTGCTAGGATCCATTTAAAACACATTTGCTTTGGAGATAGTGAATGATAAACCATATGATATAATGTATCTGATCAAGATATTACTCGGTGCATGCCTCACAATAACTATGATCTTTACGAGGAGGACTTGAAGAGATGAAGCTAATGTTTGTCTTTCGCAGGATTTTAATTGTGGGCGGCATTATATAGCTCTTTACCGTGTTGTACATATAAGGTCACTCACATGCATTGGAGATTAAGAAAAGATAGCTGTAAGTTGAGGGATGATTAATTGTTCGAATCTAGGTGGGGCAAGTTGTGTACCGTTAACGAGGCCTTTAGTCTTCTGGTATCGAGTTGACATTAGGGGTGCCGGGTCTATAGGCGGCGTGTTTTATCACGATCTTTAAGCACGCCACGCTGTAAATATATATAGTGCGTTCAGCGAGGTAAATATCTAAAGTGCTCACGGCGGGAGTTATGCGAGTGGTAGAGCTCCTATTACGCGTAAATTATTATAGTTGATAAGCACGACTCACTGGTAAATGAGACATGTTGGGCATTGAGGCCGATATTAGCGTAGAGATTCTAAGATGTGAAGGTCGAGAGAATTAAACGCTCGGACAATAACTTGACAGTGAGATTCATGGGTCGGTGAATAATATAGACCACGGAGAATTATATATTTTAGTGTGACTTTGCATCTTACTCGCATTGGCACTTAATAAGTAGCTACGTCGATTATACTCGATTACGGGGTATTACTTCGGCATAATAAGTACTTGTTTTATAGGGAGTAGCGCTATTTTGCCCGTAGAGAGACCGTCTTCATAGGAGACTCGATAATCAATTTACCTTCACCATGAAATGACGCCAGAGGTGATATGGTATAGTGGACACGCTGCGAAACCGGGCAGAGTATAAGTCATTGGGCGATACGAGAGAGTGAGACTAAAGTTAGACCGAGAACAGTCGGGGAGTCCGCGCAGGGCAAGCAGTACTCTGCAAATGAGAGTGAGTGTGGATACAAGGAGCACGATGTGGGGAGGAGGTGTGTGTGTACTCCGAGAGTATATATAATGCGTGATCGACACACTCACTTGCTATTAGGTTGTCCGGTATGACGTGAAAAATTAAAATAATATGCTGCGGCTAAGGCGCTCATAAGAATCCAAGCAGAACGCAATCGCACAGACCTTCGATAATGGAGGGTGGAAATGTCTTTACAGCCACGCCATCCGCTTCTCTCTCTCCGCGATAATAGCATCTCTCTTATCGGAACTATCTAAGAAAAGAGCATCATGGTTTTATTGTATTATGTATGGGTGATGAGATCACGATAGTTCACTCGAGATATTGTGATCCACTTAATATAGAGTGTAGTGTGATTCTAGAGTTCCTCTTTTGAATTAGTTAGTGGCTATGTTTGAGATAATCATCGTGTACTTAATTGTGAATACTGTGCTTGACTCTATTAGGATCGCGGCTGTAACGACCCTAAGGACTTGAGTGTGTTGCTAAGCGAAAATTGCCCAGGGTGATGAGAAGACTATGTGTGTTATTTATTATAAATATCATCTGTTTTACGTGTCAGTTCTCATGTAATGTAAGTTGCACGGTGTGAGACGAACTATTAATATTTAAAAGAGGGAGTGAGTATTTACTGCATCTGCAGTTCCAGCTATTAGGAGCTCTAGTTGAGAGAGAAATTGTTTATTAAACAGATATACATAGGCATCTTTGGATACTCTATGACCTCACCGCGTGCTTGGCTCGGCGTAATTGTGAGGTGACCTTGCGATGCCATAGGCAAATATCTCATACGATTGACCGCGCGGGTACACCACAGTATCACAACTTACTCGAGGTTCAATAGTTCACATAATTCCTCTTTCCAGCACTTTTGGCTGTATGCATTTACACTAGGACAAATAGTGGGAATGCGGACTTATGTAAATGTTTGTAACTTACTGATGCATTTTATATCGGGGAGAAGTCCGGAAACGAGTATAATAGGATATCGACTTATCAGTCTAGTAATTACGACCCGATGTCTCTATTATATTGAAGGTTTCTCATGCGCTACGTGAAACAACCTTCCGTGGCGAACGCTGAATGTTTACAAAAAGATGCCTTCTTTGAGCATTTTTTAAGAGTATCCCAAATAATATCACAGTTTTATATCCGCGTTGTTAAATTGTTTTAGTTTTTTTCCATTTTTCAAAGCTAAGGCTTTGATTGATCCATGGGTCAGGATTAGGCAGTGAGAAACTCAATCCAAAACTCAAGAGAGCTTTTTCCGTTTGATTTAAATTATATCTCGATAGATTTCTAACATTATCTTGGATTTGCTGTGTCTGTTCCACAAACACGTCCAAAAAGATCATCACGTTTCTGTTTTTTTCTAGACTGCATCTGTTTTTATAGGTTCTTAACCCCATACACATTTCATTTGACATCAAGACTCTCTAACTAAAGTGACGTTCAGTTGAAGTTTTCACAACAAAGTCTCACACTTATCTATACACTGCCGACATATCACAAGCGCCTTGTTAACTTATGTTAAATAGAGTGACTTATGCGAAGCGCTCTTATCAGAGGGTACACCACGAGGATAGAGTAGAGAGATCTCGAGCTCTCTCCGTTATGCAATGAAACACTCAGTTGCTGGCATGGATAGATTAGGCACTGCCATAGTCGAACAGGGATCTCAGAGTATACATAGGAGAGAGGACCCTCATATGTTGACTGACTACGCGTTTAAGTCTCGGTAAATCTCTAGGTGTGTGTATATATGAGAGGTAACGTTGAGGACCATTTTAAGGAAATTTTCATTTTCGGCACACAATTTATTTGCGTTTCGTTTACAAAAACATCACGATATGAGGTGTCAGGTGTAATAAGCGGTTAAACTAATCAACTTGATGGGTAAAACTACAAGATGTAGTAGAGATATAAACTATACCGCTTTGACATGTGAATGATGCAGTAGTGCTTGGATCACTGACATGATAATACATAATGAGGAATTTTTTAAGAAACTGCACACACTATGAGTCTAGAAACAAAGGGTGAGAGCGTTCCGAATTCCGGAAACGTGTTTCGCGCGCACTGAGAACTAGTCTGTTAGTCTTCAAGAATGACAAAATCTTATCTTTTGACACGAGCTGAATTTATATCTCATCTCAGAATACCTGTTCGAGTTGAAAGCTATTACGTCACACGTTAGTTTAGAATCGACAAGAAAGTGCTACTTTCCTTTTGCAGTTACAAAGGCCACACAGTAATTTCACTCTTTAGGGGCTTATTACAATTACAGTACGGAATTAAATCAACTCAATCGGGATGTCATACTTAATAGAAGGATTTCTGCAGGTAGGCTGAAATATGACATTCCTGCACTTATGAACGAAGGGAGTGCTCGTGCACTTTAGAGCACTGTAACAGAGCGAATTCTGGAAAATGGATATTCGAAGAACCTGGTTTTGTCATATCGAGGATAAAGTGGACAGGAAGACAAAAATTAATGTTGTAAACGCCATAACGATTGTTTATATTTGCACCAGGTTGTTTGCATCTTTTTATCAGCTTAGCCACTCGTAGATACCGGAACATTGGCTACTGCTAATGGGCTTCAAAGTGTTCCTAATTGAGGAGAAGGGGCGGTGCTAGGATCTAGCTCAATTGACGTGTTTCTAATAGTCGGCGCGGTGACTGATCGCATCAGAGCGAGATAGAGCTAGTGTGTTGTATGAGGTCTCCACGTTGAGGATTGGCGGGCCATCACAGTTTGTATTATATCTATTTCACACTTCTAGCAGTCAGAGATATGTCTTAAATGCAAAGGTGAACAAGTGTCGTAGAAACAGTTCGGGTCATGTCTCTGCGTTTATTATAAATCGTACCGCACTCGCCTAATACGATATCTCCTAAGGGATAGCGAGGCGCTCGACATGTGTTATAGTAATATACGATTAGATGTTTATCGAGAACGAGATGTGAGTTATCAGGTTTACTAGACAGCATGTAAGCGATTGTGGTGAGGTTATTAAACAAGTTCATACTATAACACAAAATGGACCAGTTTAATCTATATTAACAGGAGGAAAATAAAAAAGAGGAAGAGGGCTATAACGCAAGATCAGAGGATTGTCGTGGACGTATCAATGTTACGCTCACGTCGTGGACTTTTAGAGAGCACACAATCTATTAACTATTACGCGACAAAGACTGCATTGGCTAGTAGACAGCACAGTCTGTGTTAATCACAGACTGGGTAAGAAATGAATCGAAATGACGGTAAGCGACTGGAGAATTGTTAGGGGCGTACCCGTCACAACCATACTTATAGGGCGCATCGCTCGATGTGTGTGCAATGTACAGACATTCTGAGCATAAAATCTGGCCAGGTGCTGAACTTCGTGAGAGTGATAGTTGGATTAAACGTAGAGAATTATATGCTGCGTTACACAAATATTTTTCTGGTTGCAACACGCGATGACGTTAACTGTTTTTTAAGTCTTACTAGATCAGTTACACACAAATAGCGCCTTTTGATTCTCTTCAATTTGATTTGCTAGTAATATAAGAATTGGAGTATTATTCTCTACTCGCGGTATTGATTGTTTACGGAGGGCTTGAACGGCCTGGTTTGAAGGTGGCATCGGGGTGTGTCTACTATTATAATAAGGTGGCCATATAAAGCGATACGACAACTATTTCTGTTAATAAGGATCGTATCGGCTTAGGCTCCTAACTGGACTGTGTTGTGTGATATATTTGGATGAATCCATGGGGACTGAAAGTCCGAGGAACGAAGTTTATTATTCAAAAGGTACTCGTGTTGGTTTAAAATTGCAAGGGTTCGGCTGTCTAATGACGTACTACATGATGAATATTGGTTTATCCTGGTCTAAGACATTGTTATGTTGATCGAACCTGATTTTCAAGTATTAGTTTCTCCCCTATTAATTTTCACGTCGTGGTCCGCTGTTCTTGCATTTATTTTGTATATTCCGACATTTTACTTGGATTTGATATTATTAGGTTTTGGTGAATATTTCAGTTTATATTATTTATTTAACCAGTCTGGTATTGTTTCGGTAGATATGTCCTGATAGTTCTTTGGTGATATTGGGGAATTGGTAGTATATTCTTGAATCTGGTTTTTGTAAGGCGTTTATTTTAGAAATTAGCTTTTGACATTTCGTAACGGATTCTGTTTATGATACCATCAAGGATATTTTAATCTACGGAAGTATTTTTAATAGTTTTTAATTTCTTTGTCCAGGTTATTCGGGCTGCAAGATTTTGTTGGCTCCTAAGGAACGGAGGTTGCTCCACGATAAGCTGATTTTTTATGGATATTCATGACTCGGAGAACAAAATGGAGTGGTAAGGTGGATTTTGCTGGTAGGTTTTTGCTGATAACTATCAAAACTTGGGAGGTTGACTATATTCCAGGCTTAATTAAGTCAACATCTTACTAGGAAGTTTTATTTTATTTTAATTGCTTTTCATGTGTGAATTTCAATTATCATTAATGAAGGATACTTAATAAATGTTAAGACTGTGCCCGTGTTTGTATTCCTCGGGATTAATGCACAAAGATCGTCCATCGGACATATTCCCGTGATCCAGATTATTGTGAGGAAATTGTGGGAAAAGATATATATTTTTCTAATAGCCCTCCATAAAATGTTGCTGATAATTGGAGATAGCGATGAACCCATTGCTAGTAGATCAGAAATCTGCTTAAAATATTTGTCTTGAAAATTGAAGTAAGCAGCTGTTGTACGAGATAAGGTTCTATTAGTTTTTAATGGTATCCCAAAGCTTGGTTGTAAGTTGGGGATATTTTGATTCATCGTTATATGTCGTCTCAGGCAGTTTCTAGGGTATAATCCTAAAGGTCCCGTTAGTGAATAACGACTCAGCGTCGAAACTCCACTCACTTCATAGTCTGGAAAGTTTTTTTATTTTTGATTTTACTGCGATGAAATGTTCGGTAGTTCTTTCAAGTGGGAGGTAGAGATGTTTCCCAAAATATACGCAACAGCAACCAAGCCTTCAGTTGCGAATATAAACATGAAAATCATGATATGGCGCACTTCACCACTTATGCTGCGACTAAGGCGCAGTAGTATTAAAATTCTAGTAGTCAACTTCCCCGAACGCATGCCGATGTTGTGTTTAAAGAAAGGAAATAGAGTGCAAACGTTACGTTGCAGAGATGAAAAGTCAAGGGGGATAGAAAGAAATGGACAGTTTATTAACCTTTTAGCTTTAGACCCAACACTATATAATGGCGATAACGGTTTTGTAAATTCTTATAATTGTATTGAAAATAATAACGCTGTGACTTTTGAAGCAGCGAGCATGCGATCTCATGAGTCGCTGTGTCCCCCAACGGAGTCAACCTGTTCCCCTACCCCAGTCACTGGGGAGAAAGCGGGAGTAGAGGCGATTCAGATTTGTGACTCCATACTTGTTAATAGAAATAATGATAAAGATGAATTTGTAATTAATGAAGGGGGCGAAACCCCCTTTTTGAAGATGAATTGTATTAGTTTTAGGGATGAAGGAGGCTCTTCTCCTTCCGATAAGCATGTGGAATCATTAAATTTAAGAAATAATGCATGTGACTTATCTGGTAATAATGTAGTGGGAGTTTCTGGCAACTCAACTAAAATCGTTGCAGCTGTTAGAGATGTAGTTTTTGATAAATTATATTATATTTCGGATAAAACTAACAATGAATCTTATTTACTAGACTCCGGAAGTTGCTACTGGTGGATAAGCGGTCTGAAATTAGACAGGGGTGCCGTTATTGGCACTGCCAGGGCCGCCAATGGAGGCTGTATAAATATTTATAATAAAGGGTAATTAAAATGACTTGGGGGATTAGACAGACTTTAACACTTGCATGGCAATACACTGCAGAACATTACGTTTAACGTCGCTTGATAGCTTTTTCTCAAAAAAACGGGGTTCACTATTGACTTTAAATGCCACTATTTATTAGATCCGAGTACGAGACGTAGTATTTCTCTCAGTAATGAAGCTTTTGACTTTTCTAGGCATGTTCGAAATTCTATCTTTCCTCTAACCGCTATCTCTTTAAATATCCGCTTTGCAACTAGAAATTAAAAGATTTGATTAAGAAATACAAGTCTTGTTCTTGAATCCTTATGAAGCTACTAATTAATTTAAAGAATGAACAATGGCTGACTACAAATATCTGTGTAAAGTACAGGAAAAGGGGAGGCGTGGCTTATTTTGACGGCTGTGAGAACGACTTTGCTATTCAGTCACAATTCGATAGTAATGAAACTATAGGAGGGGGGAGGGGGGGTAAAGATTGTACTATGGAGGGGGGGTGAAGATTGCAATCTGTTGATGAGGGGGGCGGGGAGAGAGAGGGGGGATAAGAAGGAGGAATTTTATGCGAGTTTGGCAGAAAATTATCCATACATGTGAGGTTAGGGGACGCGATACAGTTGAGTAGTAGAAGCAATAGCCCCACCTATTTTTTGAGGGAGCCAAGGAAGAAATCATAAGTTATTAAATTCGGGGTCATTTCGCGGGGGAAAAGCTATTGGGGTTTTTCCGGCTGGTTTCCTGCCAAAATCGATGGCAGAGTTCGTTTAGTCGTTGACCTGAGGTTATTAAACCAGAGATCCACCTCTGACAATTTTACTCTGCCTAAAATTAAGGATATCATATTGCAATTGCAACATTGCAAGTTGCTAACGAAATTTGACCTCCGGCAAGCTTACTATAACGTACCAGTCAGCGCGGAGACAAAGAAATATTTCACAATTACTTGTCCTTTTGGTAACTATAGTTTTAACTATTTAATACAAGGACACAAATGTTCATCTAGTGCCTTTCAGCGTCTCATGTCGATCTTGCTTGGAGATTTAAAGAATGTTTTTATTTACTTAGATGACATACTAATCGCAAGTTCGACTCTTGAAGAGCATGTTGCAATGTTGGAGAAGGTTTAGAGAGAACCAAATATAAATGAAAATTTATATGAACCCAAAATTAACACTTGCAGTAGGAAAAATAGATTTTTTGTTCAACATTAGCGAGAAGGAGGTTAGGGCTAGCAAGGAGAAGAATCGATGCATAGTGAATGGTTGGCAAAACAACAATCCTATCAAACAACTTAGGGCATTTCTCGGTCTATATACCTTCTGACGAATAATATAGTCGGGGCGGATCAATTGTTGCAACCCCTAACGAAAATGTTAGGGAAACCCGCCTCCAATAAGAAGATTTCCTGGGGGGGTTGGGAAGCCGAGCGGCAATTTAGGAAGCTAAGCGGCGATGTAGCGCACACCCTGTTGTCCGTTCCTGAAGAAAAAACTGAGTTACTATTTATACACGAGGTGAGCGAGCCTCATATAAGCCAGTGCTCTGATGGGAGAAGAAAATGATCAGACGAAGGTTTTCGCACTTTACAGTCCCCTACTGCTGAGGTGGAGGTGGGCACTGAGCACAGTTGGTTAAGAGTGCTTTATGCATGAACAACAGTTTACAAAAATAATGCTTACTTAATTGCAATAGGAGGTTAATGTCGCACCAGCAACATGGGTTAATACAGCTTATACAAAAAAGAGTGCAACAAAAGTCATAACATTCGGGAGATAAATTTATTGAATGCAATTGCAATTTTGACGTTGAGTTTAAAATTGGTCTCTAAGGCTAAAAATAAATTGGCGAAATTTTGAAGAATTGGCTGACGAGAGAGATAAGATCATGGAGGCTGAGGAGTTCCGATTGCAAATAGCTTGTATAGAAAATAGGGAGTGGGCGTGGCCAAAAGAAATTGCCATGGAAACGGGGTTACAATTGGAGGAAGAGCCTTGTGAATGGAATTCTCAGAATTCCATTGGGGAAGAAGCATTTTAAATCGAACGTTAAAAGAACAAGACTTGCTGGCATATTATAATAGTAATAATAATAAAAGCGAAAGTATAATAAATAAAAAAAATAATAATAATAAAATATAATTAATAATAATAATAGATAATAATAATAATAATAATAATAATAATAATAATCTAATAATAAAAATCGATTTAAGTAGTAGTAATAATAAAATGAATATATAATAATAAAATAATAATAATAATAATTAATAATAATAATGAATAATAATAATAAAAAAAGCGATAGTAGCAGAAATAATAATAATAATAATAATAATAATAATATAATAAAATGAATAATAATATGTGGCAATGATAATAGTAGCGAGGCTGGTGATGATGACTTTGATGATTTTGTGATAAATACTATAACATACAGTAAAAAAGGGTTAAGTGGGATAATGAAGAAAATTCAGGATGGTGTAGATTTCAGAGAAATAGCTATCGAGCAAGAAACTGATGGTTATATAAAGACTGATGAGGGGAATGAAAACGGTAGTGGATTGAGGCTGTTACCAAGAGTTCTCCATCGGGGGCAAGGACTGTCCTTGGCGGTGACATCTCACGGACTTCTAGGAATCTTAAATACGGAAATTGGTAGATGAATATCATAGAAAAGATACATAAATACAAAAATGAGTGATTTAAAGGCCTAAAACCATACAAAGAGCGGATTTAGTCTTCAGGTTTATGCATAGTAAAGTAAAGAAATCATACAGAGTTGTGATGTCTGCCAGAAGAACAAGCGCACGGCGATGTTCAGCGATGGGCAGATATCTGGACGTCGCGGAGAAATTTGACACTCTTCATGTGGACTTGTTAAGTACCCTATAGTAATGGGTTCACCGAGAGAAGTTTTTATCGACAGATTTAGTAAATATCCTTCGCTGACGCACCAAGCACGGCGACGGTGGACCTGTATGAAGTTTTTGTGAGTGCTGTACGTGCTGGCACTGGGCTGCCAGTGGAGGCTCGTTCAGATCGGGGAGCCAGTTTACTGCAAACTGTTTAATGAGTGTGTAACCTACTCACATAGATAATAATTATCAACGGCGCTAACTCCCTCGTCAATGGATTGGCGGGAAAAATTAAATCAGCCTCATAGTGACTCTAAGGTTATGATCAATGATAGGGAGATGAAGGGTTAAAAATGGTTTGAAATTTTTGCCTGGGCATTGTACTGTTTGAGAATTAGCCTCTAAATGACCAAGGGGTTACTCCCAGTGTGCTATGTTCGGCCAAAATCTATCAGTGCCAGGAAGCTTATTGCAGAAGGAGGCTCTCAGTGCCACGGTCAGTCAAAGTGCCTATTTGAAGAAATTAGTGGCCTTAATGCGTAGGCCTCTGGCACCACATGTTGTGTATAAGAATAAGAATATATTCGTTCCGAAGGATATCCACAAGGCAAAGGCCGTGTTAAGTAAGAAATAACAGTATAGTGTGGGAATAAACTGGCAGAGAGATATTCGGGAACTTTCAGGGTGTTAGGAATAAAGATAACGTTATATCTAAGCAAGGAAAAGAGGAGTAGAGAATTTTTGAGAACGTAAGAAATTATCATAATATAACAGACAGGAAAGCTGAAACCCAAGAAAAGAAAATTTAAATATTAAGAAAAATAAAATATCAATTAATAAATAGAAATAAAGAAAATGAAAGAGACAAAGAGAGGAAAAAGGGGGGGCTTCTTAGTTCTGCATGCGATTAGTGAAGACAGAAGTTAGTAATTTGATTCATATCTCTCCAAAAAAAAAAAAAAAAAAAAAATAATATCATTTCCTTTTCTATTAATTACTATAGACAAAGCGCATGTTACTTGACGTTAATAAGTTGTAAATAAATTCCCACGTGTTCTTCACAAAATGTCAGCAGGAAGGGTTGTAATAGAAGAGTTTGAAATAGTCAAACCCCCCGGAATGTAAATTAAGAAGTTTTATGTATTTTGCCAACAATGTTATTGTAAGAATAGATATTTGTATTTCTTATAATAATGTCAAAATTACTACTTAAAAAAAAAAAAAAAAAAAAAAAAAATTGTGTGAGGGCTAGGATTTCTCTTGCCCTCAGATATTATGTATACCTAGTGATAGCCTGTACACCTGTTTAAATACACCTATAATCACTACTTCAATAAAAGGGGTTTTCTGCTGTATGTCAAATTTAACTATTAATTTTATTATATAAGAAAAATATTTAACGACACTTTTGTATGGCACCATTGTTGTAAGAGTGAGTCACGCAACGGTGACTCTCAAAAAGGGTGCCTGGAGTTCAAAGGAGAAGTTAGTTAGACACCGACATTATAAGAAGAGGGTGTGTAAAGCATCGGATTGTTTAAAAAGGGGAAATTGTGTTTTGATTGTAGAATTTTATTGTGTTAACTTTCACACCAATTTATTTAATGACTGTGAACACGCTTTGCCTTAATCTGATTAAACAGTAAATTGAAATAGAAAGGGGTTGAAGATTTACATGTATATGATAATAGAAAAAATTCCCATTATTAGTTGAAACTAACCAGACTTTATTGTTAAAGAGCCTGCAACTGTAACTATTAGTCATTTTGCAACATTGACAATCATGTATTTCCATTTATTTTGATTAATTCTAAAAATAAGATAGAATAATTACTTCTTTGTTTATACCTATGTGCTTAATCTTCATGAATTTCCGTACATATATATATATATCCGCCTAACCAACAAATCCATTTCTTTTAATTTTGTCAGAATATTCCTTTTGTTTTTTTTTAAAATACGCGCATAATGGTTTTAATGCTATTATTATATTGTAATGATTTGCTTGTATTATTAAAAAATATTATTATTATTGATTATTATAATTGTTTTTTTTATTCGTTTTAAGAATAGAAGTTAAATAGATACCATAATAATTATTAATAAAAGTATTTAAATCCTATTGGAACATGAATAACTGTTAAATTTATAATGGCTATTTTTATAATAAAAATAAAGAATATATTTTTTTTAATTACGATAAAGATTTTTTCCGAAACTGAAATATATTTGTCATGTGTTGCGCTGCATCTTTATGTCTTCACGGTATTTTACCGTATAGCATTTGAGATGTAGATTCATTGGAAATGGTATATTTTTTTTATTCTCAGTACAAGCGAAAACATGTTGAAAGACAAAAAAATGTTTTTACTTAACTCTGTAAAGCACTAATCTGAGTTCAGAGTCAGAAATTTGAATTTGACTTGCTGGATGGTGGAGTCGAATCGGAGTCGAAAATTTTTGTTTAAGTGGAGTTGGGCGAAAATTTTTGTTTAAGTGGAGTCGAGTCGAAAATCCAAATTTGAATTAAGGGGTCTTATAGTCGGAGTCGAAAAATTTATTTTACGACTCCGCAGCCATGATATAAGCTACGTAATATTTTTGCAAATTACAAAAAAAGATACTTTCTAAATAGACTTAATTATGGTGTTGATAACCATGGTGGTTACGAGTATTTTTTTTAATTCGTTAAAAATAGAATTATAAATAATTTGAAATTTAAATATTTTAGAGGGGCACTAAACTCAAGATATGAGTGACAACTACAATAATGGGTTTGTTTGTATCTAAACTTAAAGCCTACTCATATTTTAGGAAATTAAAAAAAGAATCTTTTTAATATTCATTTTATGATGTCGAAAAATTATGGAGTTGTTTTGTATCTAAAATATTGATAATAATAATATTAGAAAAATAAAACAAGATTCTTTTTAATAGGCTTAATTATGGTGTATGATAAACATGGTTGCCTACGAGTATTTTTTTTAATTCGTTTAAAGAATTCTATAAAAATTATAAAAATTTAAAATATTATAGAGTGCATCATAAACGTCAAGTTATGACATTTAACCTCATATTAATATAAAGTGCTTGAAAGATAAAGCCTACTACATAAAATTATAAAAACAAAACATGTACTTTTTAACAGGCTTAATTATGTGTTCTAAACATGATATCCTACAAGTATTTTTATTTCGTTAAAAATATATGAAAAAGTTTGAAATTAAAATAAATAATTATTGTGGGCACATAAACGTTAACGTAATGTAACTATAATGAAGTTTGTTTATATATAAATAAAAATAAGCAGACTAAACGATATAAAGCCTACTAATATTTTTGCAATTGCTAAAAACAGATACTTTCTAACAGGCCTAATTTTGGTGTCGATAAAATGGTAGCCTGCGAGTAATTTTTGATTCGTTTAAAAATGAATTTATAAATAATTTAAAAACTTTAAATATTATAAGGACATGAAGATATGGAGTGGCAGCTACATAATGGGTTGTTTGTAATCTAAATATAAAAGCAGCTAAACGATATAAAGCCTTAATATTATTACAAAAGAAAATAGATACTTTCAAACAGGCTTAATTATGTTTGTTGATAAACTGAGTAGCTTGCAAAAGATAAGCTTAACTAATATAGAATTTAAAAGTTTTTGAAAATTTAAAAAAAAATATTATAGGTATGAGGTTAATAAACGTCAAGATAAGAGTGAACATCTACAATGGGCTTGTTATATTAAATAAAGCGCCTAAACGCTATAAAGGCCTACCTAATATGCCAAATTTAAAAAAAAAAACGAGGTACTTTTACCAGCTTAATTATGGTGTTGATAACATGGTAGCATACAAGTATTTTTTAGTTCGTTTAAAATTAGAATTTTATAAATTAAATTTGAAAATTTATAAAAAAGGTACATAAACGTTAAAATATGAGTGACAGCTGCATAATGGGTTTGTTTAACAATTAAATAAACAGTAACCTAATTAGTTAAATCCTCTATTATTAACAAAATTAAAAAAAAAAACATTTACAGCTTGCTTAATTAACAAGATGATAATGTTCATAGAATACGAGTAAACATTTTTAGGATTCAAATTTGAAGTTTTGAAATTTACAATAGTTATAAAGTGTACATAAACGTTAAGATAAAAGTGACATCTACAATAATTGGTTTACATCTAAAGTAAAAAGCTAAACGATATGAGCCACCTAATTAAAAAAAGAAACAAGATACTTTGTAAGTGCTTACATTATATGTTTTCCGTTAAGGAATTTAATACTTTTATAGAGTATTTTTGAAATTGGTTTTAAGCCTAAATTTTTGAATATGAAGAAAGTGAGGTAATGAGGGCAAATAACGTCTAGATAACAGTGACAGTACAACATGGTTTGATTATATCTAAATCAAATAAAGCCTAAGCTATATACGCCGTAACAATAGTTAAGCCAATCAAAAAACAACATACTTTTTAATTCCCGTAAATTTGAGTGAAAAAAATTTATATATATTTTCGTCTTTCAATACAAATAAAAGAATGGGGAAAAAAAATTTTCTTTCAGACATTAAAAGATAAACAATCATATCTCAATATAAAGCAGCATAAAAGGATATAAAGCTAAAACCTAATATTTAACAAATTAAAAATGAGTTACATCTAAACATGCTTAATTATTTGTTTATGATCTATAGTTGGTGGTTATTATGAATAATTTTTAATTGTTTAAAAATAGAATTTATGAGGGCAAATAAACGTCAAGAAAAACGAGATACTTTCTAATAGGCTTCATCATGTTGTTGATAAAATGGTAGCCTACGATATTTTTTTAATTCGTTTAAAAATAGAATTGATAAATAATTTTGAAATTAAAATATTTATAGAGGTCGCATAAACGTCCAAGATATAAACAAACCCATTATTGTAGCTGTGACTCATAATCTTAAGTAATGCAGCTAAGGATATAAATCCTACTATTGGGTTACATATAAAAATGTTAACAAGGTCCCTACAGCTTTATTATTTGATAACATGGTAGCCTACGAGTTTTTTTTTTAATAATTTTAGAATAGAATTTAATTAAGTAATTTGAAATTTAAAATAATTATACAGGATACATAAACGTCAAGATAAGAATATAATTATATTGATTATGGTTTAATATTTAAAAGTATAATAACTAACGATATAAAGCCCAAATAGTACCAAACTACCATAACCAGTATCTGTAAGGGTTAATTATGGTGTTGATTTAAATGGTACCCTATGACTATTTTTTTAATTATTTTAAAGAGATTTTTATAATTATTGAAATTTAAAAAAAGATTACAATGAAGCAATGATTGGTTTGTTTCTATAAAAATATGCTGCTATGACGATATAAAGCCTACTAATATTTAGCAAGTTAAAAAAAAAGATACGTTCTAATAGGCTTAATTATGGTGTGTGTTGATAAACATGGTAAGCTACGAGTATTTTTAAAACATTAGTAACATTATGAAAATTTGAAATAATTAATATAGGTTTCGTAAAAGTCAATATAAACTTATATAATTATACGATTTATTTAAATATAAAGCAGCCTAAAGGATGTAAAGCCTATAAAATATTAACAAATAAAAACAATAGTTACATTCTACAGGCTTAATTATTGTTTGATAAACATGGTAAGCCTACAGTATTTGGTTGTTTCGTTTAAAAATAGAAATTTTAATATGAAAATTAAAATTATAGAGGTTACAGAACGTTAAGATATAAAATATTCACTTATTGGGCCTGTCATTCATATCTAAATTATGAAGCAGCCTAGATAGTAAACCTACCTAAATAAAAACAAAATTAAAAAAAAATTTGTTTAAATAAAAAGCTTAATTATTGTTTTGATAAACATGGTAGCCTAGAGTATTTTCTTAAATAGTTTAAAAATATATTTTATAAATAATTTTGAAAATTAAAAATATTTTTATTTTAACAGAACTTCAAGATAAGAGTCACAGTTACAGTAAAGGTTTGTTAAAATCTAAATAAAAATATTCAGCCTAAACGATATAAAGCCTACCTAATATTAGCAAATTAAAAAAAACTTTCTAACAGGTTTAATTATGATTTTGATAAACATTAAATCGTTTAAAAATATTTCGAATACTATATTTTGAAATTTAAAAAAATAATTATAGAGGTCACATAAACGTCAAGATAAGAGTGGACAGCCTACAGGAATGGGTTGTTTATATATAAATTAAAATCTATATTAAAAAAACGATATCAAGTCTGCCTAAGAGCAGATAATGAATGAAAAAATGAGATAAATTGCGCAGCTTAACTTTTGGATGTTTACGGAAGCATACCAATATTTATATTCTCTTTGGAAGTATAATTTTAAAGTTTTTGAAAATTAAAAAAAAAAATAATTATAGTGGGCACATAAGCATTAACATAACAGTGACAGCTACAATGATGGGTTTGTTTCTCGAAAAAATAAGCAGCCCAAACGATATAAAGCTTACCTATTTGCAAATTGCAAAAAACAAGATACTTTCTAACAGGCCCAATTATTGTGTTGGTAAACATGGTAGCCTAAGAGTATTTTTTAATTCGTTTAAAAATAGAATTTATATAAATAATTTTTTAAAATTTTAAATATTTTATAGACGGGCACATAAACGTCAAGATACGAGTGGCAGCTACAATAAATGGGTTTTGTTTGCATCTAAAATGCAGTTTTAAAACTATAATAATTCCTTCATATATTAGCAATTAAAGAAAAGAAGATCTTTCTAACAAGGCTTAATTATGATGTCTTCATAACATAGTAGCCTACGAGTAATTGTAATTTCATTTAAAAATATGAATTTAAAGTTTTGAAAATTAAAAAAGAAAAAATTATAGTGAACACATAAACGCAAGATTAAGAGTGACAGGGCATGGGCTTGTTTTATTCTTAATAAAATGCAGCTAAACGCTATAAAGCCTACCTAATATTGCAAATTAAAAAAATAAGCGAGGAACGTTTTCTAATAAGCTTAATGGTGTTGATAAACATGGTAGCCTAAGTAAATATTTTATAATTGTTGAAAATTAGAATTATTATTAAATTTGAAAATTTAAAATAATTAATTAAGTGCCATAAACGTTTAGAATATGACTGCAGCTACAAATAATGGGTTGTTTAATCTAAATAAAAGCCTACAACGATATGAAGCCTACCTAATATTAGCCAAATTAAAGAAAAAAAAAATACTTCTTATTTAAATCATAAAATTAATAAACATGGTAGTTGTACAAGTATTTTTACTTTCGTTTTTAAAAATAGGAACTTAAGAGTTTTGAAAATTAAAAAAAAAAAAAAAAATTTATAGCGGGCACATAAACTTCCAGATAACAGTGACAGCTACAATATTTTTTTTTTGTTTATATTTAAAGAAAATAACAGCTCCTAACGATATAAAGATAACTAATATTAGGAAAGTAAAAAAAAAAGATACTCAAGATCTAGTGAAAAATAAATGGTGGTAGCCTAGATACGAGTAATTTAATTTGTTTAAAAATAGAAATTATAAAAATTAATAAATATTAAAAAAAAATAATTATATGGGTCATATAAAAAAAAACGTAGAATACCTTCATGAAGGTGTCACTCTTATTAAATATAACATTAATATGAAATAATTTTATACTAACATATTAAAATTAAAAAAACGAGTAGCTTCAAATGTATTATTGTTTTAATAATTAATGGTATCCTACGAATATTTTTTAATTCGTTTTAAAAATGAATTGTATGAGGGCGAAATAAACGTCAAGAATGAATGCTGCAATAATGATTTTTTTAGAGATTAAAGACAACGGTAATTTTTGATAAACCTTTAATAATCTACTTAATGTAGCAAATTAAAAAAATATACTTCTCGTAATTGCTTAATTATAGCTGTTGATAAACATGGTGCTACCAGCTAAGTTATAGAATTTGAAAATGTAAAAATAATACTTTCTCTGGCCATAATGTAGAGAACGAAATAAGTTTCCATTACCTGCCTTTTGATATATCTTAGAATAAAAAGCCGCCTATAAGATACTAAGCCTACATCTAGAAATGAAAAAAAACGAAAATATCCTTCTAACAGGTTT
>JABUQX010109855.1:0-17500 GCA_015478945.1 Trachelipus rathkii
TAAATATTCAATTGAGTATTATTGGAAACCTTCAATTATCTTACTGTTTATCTATAAATAAATGAGTCATAAAATTGTTTTACTTGTGTGCTAGCTGACGTTCGCGAGTACTATTTACTCCAATTTTTCTTAAAATTATGAATGAAGTAGGATTTATCTTCTATAAATTTGTGAAATGATTATATCGCATTATGTCTACTCTCTGCAAAATTAGTGTATTACTAGATTTAAAAAAGGTTTGTTATATATATATATATATGATGTGAAATTTACCCAAAGCTAGGAGGAAAAAATTTATTTTATATTTTTATTTGTACTAGTAAACATCGATTTTGTCTTTCGATTTTAGTGTTATAACTGTTCTCCCAAATAATTTTTTTTTTGCAAATATTAGATTATTATCTTGATGCCCTTTTATGTATTTCTTTTTCCATAACGAAACAGTTTCAAGTGTAGTAACCTATTTAGATGTCAGGAAACCAACAGTTTTATTTAAGATTGGATTAATTGCTAATTCGGTTGGTCTTAATGTTTTAATATATTATGGCCAGCCTCTAGAAGAGCCACAATCATATCTCAAAAACTACAATTACTACAGCGAACAAGGGAGAATACATTTTTAATCCTTGTAAATTGGATTGCTTATTGGAATAAACACAAATAGAAAAAAATAACAAAAACCATCTATTGTACCCTTTATAGGGAACTGGAAGGCGATGTTCCTGGTGTATAACTGAGTCGGTGTCCGTTGCGGGGACATAGTTAATATATTATTTGTAAAGCATTAACGGCAATTTAGAGGCTCGAGACGACGAGGGAACACAGGGGGAACGTTTTCCAAAACCGTAGGAGGGCGGAGAACCCCCGCTGTGCTAGGGGCCAGGCTAAAGCCACCATCAATGTTAGGCCTTACCGTAGGTAAAAACAGAAGTTACCAATCATGTCGGACAACAGGTAAATTACTGTTAAAATATATGTTATTAATTGAAATTGTAAAGATGAAAAGGTAAAGTATAATTTGCGGCAGATGGTAGGGTGTTAAGACCGTGGATAAATCGTAGAAGATAGAAAAGATTATTTTTTTCCTATATATATATTAGTTAGGGCTTAGCTTCTTCTTAAGCAAAGCCAAGAAAATTTTTGTTATTTAAAGTAAAAGGTGTAGTGCCTTGTAAATAATATTAAAAATTATCATTAGAAATTTATATATGGTTATTAAAGAAAAAGTAAAAATTAAAATAATTTTTTAGATATATTTCTTTTCTATTATTCGACGAAATAAGGAAGATAAAACAAAAATATAAAAGAAATAAAAAATATATGTTATATGTGTATGTGTATATATATATATATATATATATATATATATATATAATATATATATATTATATATATGTATGTATATATATGTGTGTGTGGTGGGTGTAAATTGATCGCGTGTGTTTGGTGAATAGAGTGTGCCACACGCCGTGAATGAAAATGAAGTAGCTAGAGTTTAAATGAATTACGAATATGTAAAATGAAAAAATAGCCGAAATTTTATAGAATGGCGTTTTCAAAAAGAATTTACGAAAGGAATAATTAAAATGATATACTATATGAATCTAATCTTGTTGGTTTCTCTATTTTTAGTTGGAAAACGAAAAGAAATAAAAATGCCCATAAAAATATGAGTCACGAAATTCTGGCAACAGTGGTCTGACGTCACGAACAGAAGATCGATATCGTGGAGTCGGAGCGATGAAGTGCTCACTTGTCGATTACCATCTGTACTGATAAGATCAGCTCTTTGTTTAGTTCTGTTCGTTTGTTAGGTTAGCTTTGAAAAGACTTGCTTCTGGACTATTGTACTGATAGGATTGCTAGATACGCGCTAGTATCTGTGTTAACCATTATTTAGACTTTGAAAATTTTGTATTCATTTTTGTTTTGCTTTGAGCAAATTTGTTGTAAATATTTATTATTGTTTTAAAACTTACCGTAGACTGTTAGGATTATTTAAGAATAAAGGCGTGAACTTCATTGGTAGTAAGAAAGGTAATATAAATTATTTATTATATTGTGTTATTGTGCCGTAGCCTTAAAATATTGTGCTATAGCCTAATATATGAATGTTATATGACAATGGAATTTTTATGGAGACAGTTATAAGTTGTGCTTTAGCCTTGTAAGTGTCATCAGACAGTTGAATTGTGCGTTGGCCTTTTATATTGGACCGACGGTTAGATACATGAAACTAGTTTAATTATTCATTTGCAGTATCTGAAACTAGTGACTCAATTAGCCTGCAGCGTGCTAATAACGTTTCTTCGCCATATTAGCCCTTTTCTGAGAACTAGTTAATGATATTTGTCATATCTGAAAACTAGTTTATTTAGTTATTTGTCAGTTATCTGCGAAACTCATATATATTCTGCGTTTTGAAAACTAGTTTAATTTTTATTATCAGTTAAAGCACTCAGTAGATTAAGCTTTATGCCATTACCTGAAACTAGTTTAGCTTATTTATTTGCCAGTTATTTGAAACTAGTTTACTGTATTATTTGTAGTTTGAATTGAGTTACTTAATTATTTGTCAGAGATTTGAATTTAGTTTCTTTAATATTTTTCAGTTAAAGGACGTTTACGTTTAAAACTTTTCTCACAGTATATAAATAAAATTTACTTACAAATTTTTTCTCTGCATTTAAAGTATATTAAATATTTCTCAGTTAAAGTTGATATGTATAACGCTTGAATTTCTTCTCAGTTATATATCTATCTATAATATTTCTTTTCATTTTATTATTATTTTAAATATTTTCTCAGTTATATGAATTATTTACTCTAAATTATATATATGAAGTATTATTATATATATTTTATTGGTCTTCTTGAATTTTATTTGTTCTGAAACATCTTGCAGTTATTGTTAGTAATTGAAAACTATTATTGAGTCTTATGGTAACTATAGATTGCGTTGCTATATCTCTCTATATTATGATTCGTTAGTTTGTAGGGATTATTACGATAACATTCACCTTATATATTTTGAATTCTATATAATTCTGATCTATGATTGATTTGATCTGAATGATCATTGATACTTTGAATTTTAAGAAAAAGTTACTTAACATTATTGTAGGTCAGTGTATGATTGAATTATTAATATGTTATTGAACATGGAATTGAAATCATATTATATAAGATTAGCAATACTTATGTTTATAAACAAATTTGTAATTGATTTTATTTGATTGTCAAAATGAAGAATACAATATTTTTAATTGAAAGATGTAATGGATGATTTTTAGAACCTAAACCGTTCGGAAAAGTTGTATTTTTATTTAGCAAGCTTTTATTTGAATTTTGAGTTTGTGTTTGATTCTATTGAAGTGAAGTTAGTGCATGCTGAGGTATACTGAGGAAATTATACGACAATGTACTTGATTGACACGCAAGATTTTATTTGTGGCATACTTGTTTAAGAGTAGTTGTTTACGAAAATAGGAATGATCTATATAATATATATATCTATATATATATATATATAAAAATAAATTAAATCGAAAAGATAATAAAAAATTTCTATTTCATTACCTGCGTATGTTATGTTTGTATGGTCTTTGTTATAGTTACTCAACTTTATACGTATATAAAATAGTTTGGGTGGTGCAGATCATCAATCTGGACTACCACTATATATTTTCCGGGTTGTGTTTTTGGTTCTCCTGGTTTTACTTTATATCATTCCGTGTGTTTTTGTTAAATTTGAATTTGGTCCACCTACAACCCTTGGCGTGTAACTTCTTGGAGGGAGGGCCTAGGTTAGGCCTGCACATACCTATTTATAGATCAAATGGAGAAGGTACAAGGTCAATTGATGAAAGAACCAAGAATCAGTCAGTTACTTTGTTGATTTTGTGGGGCAACAACAGGCCACTAGTAAAAAATTGTTTCGAAATATTATCCAAATATAAGTGTGGCAACAAAAAGCATCAAATTAGAGATTGTGAGTGGAAAAACGGAAAGAAACAACAAGTGCCATTACTTAAGGAGAGATGAATGTACATTTTGTTACATAAAAGGACACACAGAAGAACAATGCTTTAGAAAGTCGAAATCGTGCTTTTTCTGTGGTGAACAAGATCACAAAATGGGCGGCTGTACAGTGAAATTTGATGTTCTGACAACCCTTTTTCCTGTCGACTATTACGGCTAGTCTCATTTTAATATACACTGCTGTGCGCAAAATTCCTTCTTAACAAAGCGGAGTTAAGAAAAAGTAATAGGAACTAGGGTAGGGTTCGCTAACAAAAAGATCAAACACTTGAGTTTTTTATCATAAGGTTAGGTTTAGAGGAAAATATTTAGTGTTTAGCAAAGTGCAAATTAGAGAAAAGGTCGCGAAGGTTTTCAAACAGACCGACAATTCAAAGACGGCAACAACTCACCAGAGAAAAATGAAAGAAGTGAGACTATTGAAAATAGTACAAGTAGTAGTGTGAGAACTAAAGCAGAAAAGACCACTGCAGGTGTCTGGGTCAACCCGGCCGAAAAGTTTAGAAAAAGAGGAAAGAAAAAGAAAGGAAAGTCCTATCGTAGATAGATTAAGTTAAAAATAAGAACCTGCATTAGCAAGAAACGAATATTTGAAATTGCATTAACACCTAGCAATAGCTGATGATTGAGAGATTTTTTTTTTGCGCCTTAGCCAAACGAGTTAGGGAAAATTATTTTTATTTGTATATAATTTTTTTTAGTTTCATTACAGTATTTGTTACCGAGAAAGAAGATAAGTTCATCCAGACACAGGAGATAGACGAGTACGAGCACTAGCCGTAAAACCAATAATATACAACAAGACGAGTGAGGTATTTTTTTTTTTGGACATTAACCCTGGATTGTGCATTGATGGATGAAGAACCAATGAATTATCTTTTGGAAGCCAGCCTGGAGACCCTACTGTGAGCTTTGATGGGAAGGTGTGCTAGGGGCCAGGCTAAAGCCACCATCAATGTTAGGCCTTACCGTAGGTAAAAACAGAAGTTACAATCATGTCGGACAACGAGGTAAATTACTGTAAATATGATGTTTTATTAATGAATTTAAATAAAAGTAAAGTTAAAAGCAAAATAAGACCTTGAAAACGTAAAAGAAAAGATTTTGTTTGCCTAAAAGTAAAGTTAGGGCCTTGTAAATAATAAGAAAGCCAAGAAAAGATTTTTGTTATTTAAAAGTAAAGTTAGGGCCTTGTAAATAATAAGAAAGCTATTTTGTAAATATAAAGTTATTTAAAGAAAAGTAAAAATAGAGTAGTCTTGTAAAAATAACGCATTTGTAAATAGAGAAAATAAGTAAATAAACAAAAATATAAAAAGAATATATATATATATGTGTATATGTGTATGTGTATATATATATATATATATATATATATATATATATATATATATATATATATATATATATGTATGTATGTATATATATGTGTGTGTGTGTGTGTGTATGTATCCGTGTGTGTGTGTGTGTAATAGAGTGTGGCCACACGCGTGAAATGAAAATGAAATAGCTGTGTTAAAATGAATTACGAAATGAAAATGAAAAATAAGCCGAAATTTTATGAAAATGCGTTTTCAAAAAGATATTTTAACGAAGTAAAAAATATTAAAATGTATATATATGAATCTAATCTTTGTTTGTTTTCTCTGAAATTGTAGTTGGAAAACGAAAAGAAAATAAAAATGCCCATAAAAATATTTATCACGAAATTCTGGCAACAGTGGTCTGACGTCACGAACAGAAGATCGATATCGTGGAGTCGGAGCGATGAAGTGCTCACTTGTCGATTACCATCTGTACTGATAAGATCAGCTCTTTGTTTAGTTCTGTTCGTTTGTTAGGTTAGCTTTGAAAAGACTTGCTTCTGGACTATTGTACTGATAGGATTGCTAGATACGCGCTAGTATCTGTGTTAACCATTATTTAGACTTTGAAAATTTTGTATTCATTTTTGTTTTGCTTTGAGCAAATTTGTTGTAAATATTTATTATTGTTTTAAAACTTACCGTAGACTGTTAGGATTATTTAAGAATAAAGGCGTGAACTTCATTGGTAGTAAGAAAGGTAATATGAATTAATTATTATATTGTGTTATTGTGCCGTAGCCTTAAAATATTGTGCTATAGCCTAATATATGAATGTTATATGACAATGGAATTTTTATGGAGACAGTTATAAGTTGTGCTTTAGCCTTGTAAGTGTCATCAGACAGTTGAATTGTGCGTTGGCCTTTTATATTGGACCGACGGTTAGATACATGAAACTAGTTTAATTATTTATTTGCCAGTTATCTGAAACTAGTTACTAATTTGTTTGTCAGTTATCTGAAACTAGTTTACTAATTTATTTGCCAGTTATCTGAGACTAGTTAATGATTTATTTGTCAGTTATCTGAAACTAGTTTATTTATTTATTTGTCAGTTATCTGAAACTAGTTTACTAATTTATTTGCCGGTTATCTGAAACTAGTTTAATTATTTATTTATCAGTTACCTGAAACTAGTTTACTAATTTATTTGCCAGTTACCTGAAACTAGTTTACTTATTTATTTGCCAGTTATTTGAAACTAGTTTACTTATTTATTTGCCAGTTATTTGAAACTAGTTTACTTATTTATTTGTTAGTTGTTCGAAGCTAGTTTACTTAATTATTTGTCAGAGATTTGAAATTAGTTTACTTTAAATATTTTCTCAGTTATATGAATTAGTTTACTTTAAATATTTTCTCAGTTATATGAATTAGTTTACTTTAAATATTTTCTCAGTTATATGAATTAGTTTACTCTAATTATTTTTAATTATATGAAGATAGATTACTTGAAGATTTATTGGCTTGTGAAAATTAGTTACTTTAAAGGGATTAAAATATAGGAATTAGTTTACTCTAATTATTTTTAAATTATATGAAGAATAGTATTACTTGAGATTTATGGCCTTTGAATTTTATTTTGTTTGAAATCCTTCAGTTAGTTTGTTAGTAATGAAACTAAATTGATCTTATGTAACTATTTAAAGATGGTGCTTTGGACATTTGTTGTTTACAGTTTGATTTATGATTCGTAGTTTGTAGGGATTATTACAGGATAACATTACCTAGTTTTGATTAGTTTGAATTCTGATAGTTTGAAATTTGTCGATCTATTTGATTGAATTTGCATCTGAATGATTACATTGATACTTTGGAATTTTAAGAAAAGTTACTTAACAGTTTTGGTAGGTCAGTTGGATATTTTGGAACAATAAATTATTTGACATTTGGAATTGAAATTCATATTAATATAAGAGTTAGCAAGTACTTGGTTAGTTTAAACAAATTTTGTATATTGATTTTATTTGATTCAGAATGAAGATTATACATATATTTTTAATTGAAGCATATTGAATTGTACATATGAAATAAACGTTCGAAAAGTTTTTATTTTTATTTAGCAAGCTTTTATTTGAATTTTGAGTTTGTTTGTTTGAGTTATATTGAAGTGAAGTTAGTGCATGCTGAGGTATACTGAGGAAATTATACGACAGTTACTTGATTGACACTGCAAGATTTATATTGTGGCATTTACTTGTTTAAGAGTAGTTGTTTACGAAACATAGGAATAACAATAAAAAGAAACCGTATTTCTAGAAAAATAGAAAAATAAATAAATTGGAAAAAGAAAAAAATTTCGACACAGCGCAAGTTTTAGTTTTGTATTGGCTTGTGTGTATATGCGGGAGGTATCTCACTATACGTATATATAATAGTTTGGGTGGTGCAGATCATCAATCTGGACTACCACACCGCGACACCCAAATACCAAAGAGCGGGGGTTCCGGAGACCCTCCCTGGAGGGGGGAAATAGTCCAACCCCGTAGTTCCCGAAGCCGAAACCCCGACTCCTGGTATCATTCGGTCTACCCTTGGGTATTCTTTAGTTTAAAAACCAAAAACAAAAATTTACTAAAAGTCTATGATTTTTAACGAGTAACCTATAAAAAGTCTCTAATTAGGCTTTCTACTCTCATTATTACTATATTAACAATAATTTTTTTTTACATTTTCGTACAAATTTTGGACCAGCAATTCAGCAATGTATTCTTTCCGGAGCTGTTGTGAGTTTTGAGAAGGATTGTGGACTCTTCTAGGGCTGATATATGATATAATTATATAATAGATAGATATAAATATATATATAGTATATATATATATATTATAGTATCATATATATATATAATATATTATATAATAACTATATATATATTATATATAGACATATATATAGATGTCGATAGATATCGGGATCGATATAATTCATATATCGAAATCGAAGTTCAGAAAGAAACTTAAGTTTAACGCATTATATAATTATAAATGGTAGTTTTATTATAGTAGTATATACCTTACTACTACGTACTATATATTATATGATTATATCATTTATAATATATATAATAATATATAATTAATATCATATATATACTATATAATATATATTATATTATACCTAAGATTTTCTATAATTATTAATATTATATATATAATAATATATAATTACTATACTATATAATAATTATATATATATATATATATAATATAATAATATATATATATATATATATATATATTATATATATATATAATATATATATATATATTATATATATATATATATATAATACTATATGCTATATATAGCATATATATATTTAGTAATAATATAATAGTTATAATATTATAGTTAGTATATAGATATTAAGTATATATATACTATATAGATAGTAATATTATTATTATAATTATAATATTATATACTATATGATATATAATATATAAATATTATATATGGTAAATATCTAGATTTGAGTGAAAAAATTTTCTGAAAAAAATTTCTAAGTTTCAGAATAAATTTCTAAGTCTCTACTATGGTTAACGATTTTTTTAGAAAATTTTCTTTAGTGGGCCTAAGCTTCTGGATTATGCAGAAGCTGCCACTAAATGATTTCTTAAAAACTTAACTTAACTTTTCTAAACCTTCGAAATTTTTTGAACTTAGAAATTTTTTCAGAAGATGGCGCTGATTCAAATATAGAATAACCCATATATAATATATATACTATATATATATAATATATATATATAATTATATATTTATATATAATATATATATTATATATATATAATATATATATATATATATAGCGTCGGGCGGGGGCCCCGGCTTTTTTAGAAGTTCGCTTCCCGACTTCCCCCTAATTCACTTTTTGAAAAAAAGAATTTTTTGTAAACAATGAATATATGTCCGCATAAGCCACAAAAATAATAATAATGTATTCTAATTAATAAAAACATTTTATAAAGTCTTGAATAAGCGCCGAGTCACGCCCGGACCACCTGAGAGTGGAAGCGGACCACCATAGGGGTGACTCGACCATTCTGGCTTTAAATTCGCTCTTTTCTGCTATAATTTCAATGTTATATTGCTATAATTTCTTAATTAAAAATATAATAACTATTTATCATATTAAAATTCTTAATAAAGTATTAAAATGTCAATAATGATAAACTAAAATACGAAATATAAAAATGTGGTCGATTCACCCCTCTCCGCCCCAAAATTTTGACACTTTTTTCGATTCATTTTTTTCTATTAAAATTTATTTTTTAAACAAAATTTTCACTTAATATAAGTAACTTTTATTACATTAAATTAAATTTATACCGTAATAAAAATTGTCAATATAATACGTAAAAATACGAAAAACAATGTCATGGGTCGAGCCTACCCCTCCACAATTTTTACCGGGAGGTAATCGGACCAAGTTAGCCCGTTTTTGCCGACTATACGCTTGATTCAAAAATTACTTTGCCAGTTTACAAGCTAACATACTCGAGTGTATCCACTGAAAAAATAATTAAAATGTATTAAAAATTTTTTGCATTTTTTATAATAAAAGTTAACAAAAACTCACATTTTCAAAAGTGAAGTTCTATTGAAGGATATTTTGTACCCTAATTTAAATGCATTTTTAAAAATATAAAAAACTGTCTAGATATTAAATAGATCTAAATAAAACTTGTAGTCCTACCGCGTGGCTATAAAATGAGCGCCAAATTTTTTTTTTTTTTTATTATTATCTTTTTATTTTATTAGCAGTGGACCGAATCACCCCTCCAAAAGAGGCGGGCCCGGTCACCGCCCGACCATTATATATATATCTATATATATATAGTATTATATATATATAGTGATATATATATATAGAATAGTTATAATAGACAACATTATTATATATATATAGATTATATATATATATATAATATACTAGTATATATATTACTAACTAAATTTAATAAAGCTGTAGACAACGACCCACACATTTGTGACCAAAAAATTTTCTAGTCATAAACATTTTCTAAGCCAGAAAAGTTAAGTTAAGTAAATTTTTTATTAAAATTCTTTAGTGGCAAGCTTCTGGAATGCTATTGCCAGAAGCGCTCGGCCACTAAAATACTAATGTATATATGAACAACCGTAACTTAACTTTATACTTTACTGAACTTAAAATTTTTTGAACTTAAAATTTTTTTTCTCAAAATTTGTGGGTCGCTGTCTACAGCTTACTATATAGTTATATATATACACATACCTTAGGATTATATGATTAGTATATATATATATTATACTATATTATAATATATAATATATATAATAGTAACAGCATAAAAAAATTACTGTCTTCTAAAAAATAGCTACAGTTCAACAAAGTATTAAATCCTATAGAGTTTCAATATATTCAACTGACTGAAACCACAGAAATAAATACACAACTATGCTGAACTTCGTTGATTTATTTATTATTATTATTTTTTATTTATTTATTATTTTTTTTTTGAGAGGACTTCACCAACGAAGGGCATATGCCTCCAAACAGACCAAAATGCTGTCCTCTTCAGTTATCACGAGCTCAGGCAAAGTGAACCACCTGCGTCGAGAGCCCGTGATACTTTTTTTTGAGAGCTGTCCTCACCAACGAAGGGCATATGCCGTCCCTCCGGGCAGACAACAATACCACCTTTCATGCTATCACGAGCTCAAGACAAGCAAAACCAAACTGATGACGAGAACTAAAATAATTAGGGATGGCCAAAAAAATATCGATATATCGAGATATCGATATTTTTGGGCGGCTCAAGTATATCGAATTCTTGGCGAATATCATATTTTTATGAGTATTTTTATAATCGCTGAAGCGATATTTTTTCCAAATAATTTTTTTAAGAAGTCCGGGGAAAAAAAATCTTTCTCCCCCTCTCCCGACACCCTGAAGTGAAACTCTCTTTCTCCCGAATATTTCGTTCCTCCCCTGTATAATTGTGCCGTATTACAAAATGAACCGTGAAAAATTTGAGTTTTAGACTGAGGGTGGAAGCTGTGTTAAACCAGAAGTGAGTCAAGAAGAGAGCAGCAGCAAGGAAGACTAACAGAAGAGTGCTATGAAAAATCTGAAAGGCGAGTATTTTATTGGAGAAGAGATTGTAAATCTTTAGAAGAAGAGTTACAAAGAAGTACTTGGGAATCTGTTTTAAGAATATCTGTCTTTAGGGTATGAAGTTTCATATCTAGTTAAGAAAAAATTTATAAAATGTTTGTTCTAAATTTAAGTATTTATTTATTATTTTCATTAAAATCATAAGATGGAAGGAATGACTTTTTTCGAAAAACATTTCTTTTAATTAATATTTGGAATAGATGCAAATTACAAAAAGAAAAGAGAATAAACTTGACATCAATCTTCCTGAATAGCAACAAAATGAGCTGCGTTTCGCGAAATCTGTGGAGTCAGAGGAAGAAAACTTCATAAATTCTCTTTCTCTGACTAGCAAGGGCTGAAACCCCGTGTCTATCATTTTTGCTTTCGTGATATGGTGATGATAGTTTGAAAACTTACTTCAATCACTGAACACCCACCCCTTCGATTTAGATTATGCGGATTATGGGCTGCTTTGTATAAAATTAAAAAATAAACCACTCAAGTTTATTGGCATTATATATATCATATATTATCTATATAATAACATATTACAATATTTAATCTATATATTACATATTATATATACTATATAATTATATTAAAATAAGTATATATAGATATTATATTATATATAACGATATATATATATAATAATAGTATATAATATGCCTTTCCAGAAGTCCGAGTGCAAGCCGGTGCACAACATTTCGACTCAGGGAAAAAGCTCTTATCGATTTGAAAAAAAACATTACCATTAACCAATCATGAACAGAAATTTAGTTACCTGAACACGGCCGATCTCGAGCGCGGCCCGTCGGATCATCTCCACAATACTTAGCACTAATACATAAATGCAAGTAATCAGTTTCCTCAGTATAAAATTTATAAATGTATACCGATATATTTATAATCCTAATGTAAAAGTTAATCTAAAGATCTAAGAAACTTTTGGAAAGCCATCTTGCCGACACATTGTTTTGTGAAAAAAATTTGTTTGTAACATAAGCTATACTTCCCAGTCCGCCGTTCATTAATTCCCGAATAGATGATTTACCATAAACGCGGCACCTGATTGTGAACGTTACGTACATCGTAAAGCCCCAAACAAAGCCTGAAACTATGCACTGTGCGCGCCTGTGGCCCGCCAGGGTTGCAGTCGGGCTTCTGGAAAAAGCAGCTAAATATCGAATTATGTAAATTTCGATATTTTTCGAAGGTAATTCGATATTATTAAAACGCAATGTATATCGATACTTTTTAGATATCGAGCTTCCCTACCCGTGATTCATATCCCACAGTATATAGTATTACCGTAGTCAGATAGACTAAAATACTTGTCGCGCCAACTTCATCTGATGCCCTGTTAGAATTGAAAATAACAATCATGTACTATTATGACGTTTCAGAGCATAAATAAGTCCAGCATATTAAAACAAATATTAGGCATTTCCTTAAAATTACCACGACAAAATTAATTAAATATAGACTTAGAAAAGTTAAATTTTTGCCTAAATATAAAGCAATTAAATGTGAAGTAGAGATGGAAATGCACACACACACACACACCACACACACATACACACACACACAACCACACACACACCACACACACCACCACACACCACACACACAACACACACACACACACACACACACACACACACACACACACACACCACACACACACACACACACACACACACACACACACACAACACACACACACACACACACACACACACACACCACACATCACACACACACACACACACACACACACCACCAACACACACACACACACACACACACACACACACACACACGCAAGGTGGTACCAAAGTTTACCATATTATATAATATGGTAAACTTGGTGGTACGAATTATAACATTGGATTGAAGATTAAAATATCTCTACCATGCTTTCTCGTGATATCCCTGGAACTCGTTTCATCGCACTTTAGGTCAGACGACTATACAAAGTGAGGGGCAAAGAAAGACTATGACCATTGTACAAAACCAGAGTGTGATAACGATATAGTAGAAATAAATGTAAATGTAGCTATATCATAGTATAAATAACATTTCTACATTGGCTTTATCAAATTTAATACTTTATATATATATATATATATATATATTAAATAATATATATATATATATATATATATGTTAGTATTTATAAAATATATAACTATATACTATAAATATAATATATATATATATAATAAAATATTATATATACTATATATATATATATATATATATATTTGAGTTCGTATACAAGAACCACCATGACCCACAGAGAATCCGCCTAGCTCAGTGGTAGAGCACTCGCCTAGCAAGTGAGGGGGCCCAGGTTCAAGTCTGGGTTGGAGCGAGAGAATGAAGCTATTCTGAATTAACTCAAGCTTCGCCGCACCCAGACGTTAATGAGTACATTTGTGGTGTGCTTTGCTACAAATGGGAATTAAGTGATGCCGATGTTAAGGCTTTACCACGCCCATCCTTTACCTTTACCTTTTACCACACTGGGTTGATAATCAACTCCGTGAGTGGGACCAGGCTTATAGGTACATATTTTAAATGTCATAGAAAATTTGGATGTCGAAATGAATATTCAGTCAAAATTAAATTGTGGCGTCTGGTGGAAGGGGGCTGCGACCACCACTGACGAGTCCAATGCAGCCCCCCGGGACGAAACGCCAATTCATCGCGACAATGCTCACTCTCTTCAACATCATCTAGTCTTCAGCTAATGAAGGTGGTTCTTCAACAGCGACCATGCCTCCCTTCATATTGGTGACCCTGGAGTGACTAGTGCCACTGGAGTGGCACAACGAACACGTACACCAACCAGCATCCCATCTTCTCTCAAAGTTGTTCGCCATGGTAAAACATTTCGTTGTAGAGTTTGTTTTACCACAATCGTTCAACGCGGCATTACATCAATTCAAGTTTCTTCTGCTGGGCTCTGCTCTGTTCGGTCATCCTGTAACGCCTGTACTGTGCTTCTCACTGTAGGTGCAGACCAACTGCACGTAAGAGTACAGAGTGGTCGAAGCCTTCTCGGTGGCTTTAATGTGTGCACACCTGGCTCTCATCTGACAGCTGACCAACGTCCTTCCAGGTACGCACGGCGCGGGGTTGTGCTCGCAGCATTGTCACTGGGGGGAGTTCTGTGGCGTCTGGTGGAAGAGGGCTGCGACCACCACTGACTAGTCCAAAGCAGCCCCCCGGGACGAAACGCCAATTCATCGCGACAATGCTCACTCTCTTCAACATCATCTAGTCTTCAGCTAATGAAGGTGGTTCTTCAACAGCGACCATACCTCCCTTCATAAAATAAAAGGAAGTAAAAAGATGTCCTTACATTATAAATAGTCCTATTATTACATAACAAAATCATATATTGTAAAAAATATTCAGTTCTTAAAGATAAGAGAAAATAGAATTACTGTTAAAGTGGGCGGATTCAGATAAGATATAAGATAACCTTTTAGAAGGTGTTGTGGACCATACTCACCAATGTTCGGCTTTATATTTCTAAGATTCGCCTCTCTCTGACCACTCGTTCAGCACTCTTACCAATAAGACCGGAAGCCTTGTCGGAGAGCAAGATAATAATCAGTTGATGGAAGGCGACCTTATCGAATGACATTCGGAAGGTAATTAGAACAGCTCCGAAAAGAAGAGGAGGCCATTTTGGCCTCTCTGTCAGTGATTTCATTGCCAGTTATCCATACGTAAGAGGGGTTTAAACATAGGATGATTTGTTTCTTACGATAGTGGAGCAGCAGAAGAAATTGTTGTACAGCGGATACTATTGTGTTGTTAGAATAAGGGGCTTTAAGTGACTGGATGGCGCTGAGCTAATGTGAATAAATTACATAAGAGTGGTATTGGTTAAGGAATAGAATTCGAGAAAGCGGCAATCATTATAGCCATTAATTCTACCGTAAACACTGGGGTAAATACACCGTGACTGGCGGAATGAGATTGGAATGATGCGCTCTAAGGAAGACAGCAGGTGCGCCCACACTGTTTCCGGTTTTAGAGGCCGTCAGTAAATAACTGGAGAAACTCCATGCAATGGAACTGCGAATGGAGAAGAATGATGCTTTCAAGGCAGCAGAATGGCTTGATTTGGAGAGAGAAGGTCAGAGCCAAGCAAATGGTGGGAGGGGGAATAACCCAAGGTGTGTATCCTTCATCGTATGAGAAAGGCAACACCTTTTGATAAGGGAATTTATTAAGGAAATTAAGGATGTTTGAACGCGTGTTCGCTAAAATGGCCAGTATTTAGGTTTTGAGGCAACTCCCTGCAGCATGCGGTGTCAGGGCAGACGGTATTGGGTTTTAAAGCGAAGGTAACTAGTACACATGATGTATTCTTTTCGAAGAGAGAGTGGCATCACATTGGCTTCAACTTCAAGGCTTACCCGGGGAGACGATCGGAAGGCTCCAGTGGAGATGCGGATCAGCCTTGTTTTGTATGGGATCCAACAGATGCAGTAGAGTAGGGGAGGCCTGACGCATATACTACACAGACCATTAGTCAAGAGCTTCGATACGAAACTAGGGCGATATAGACGTAAAAGGGACTTTGCGATCAGGCGCCCCAAGATTTTGAGGCGAGATGACGTAATACGTCAAGCGCGCAATGACAAGTTGTTTTCAGGTGTTTAATATGTGGGGCATATGTTAAGTGGTCATTTAGAATGAGTCCTAGAAATTTGACCTGTGAAGTAATAGGAATGGGTGAACCAAGTAAGGTAAGGTTCGCTGGAAGAAGGTGGCAAGTTCTTCGATTACCTTTTTTGTTAAAAAGCATTGCTGAGGTTTAGGTGGGAGAAAAACGGAAGGCATGGGAGTTACCCCATTGTGAAATATTCTCAATATCTAGTTGAAGTTGCCGTTCGAAAAAGGCAGCCTATGGTACCGGCTATATATAACGCAAGGTCATCGACATAAAGAGAAAAATTGACAGTCGCTTGGGATAGAAGTAACAGAATATCATTAAATCCGAGAGCAATAGTAGTACACTTAGGACACTACCCTGCGGAACGGCCTTCATCCAGAGTAAAGTGGCGTGACAGAATAGAAGAGCACCGAACTTGGATAGATCTGTTTGACAGAAAGCATTTGATGAAAGAGGGAGTTGTCCGCGGAAACCAAGCGAATGAAGTTTAAGGAGAATCCCAGTTCTCCACGTTGTGTCGTAAGCTTTTTTCAAGGTAAAAAAAAAAGACACCGAAGAACCATCCACCAAGTTGAGAAGGCTTCCGATTCGTCATGGTCTCAGTTTCACACAAGGGGTCCGCAATCGAACGATTTTTGCGTGTATACAGCAATTGGACGTTTGAGAAAGCTTGACGGCTCTCTAGAACAGGGAGTAAGCGGCCAGAAACCATTTTCTCAATTAATTTGCAGGAATGACAGGTCAGCGAAATTGTCTTTGGTTGTCCGCCAGCTTCGATCTTTTCGCAAGGTTTGGGAATAGGAATTACAAAAGCTGTAGTCCCAAATAGATGGAAAAAGGAGATTCGATCAGATTCTGTTATATAGATCCAGCAAAAATGCTGATGCTGAGGGATGTATATAACGGAGCATGATATACGAAATCATGTCTGGACCCAAGAGCAGCGTCTTTGCTACTCGCCAGTGCAGTTTTTAATACTCTGCAAGTGCATAAATACGGTAAGTCGCTGTGCTCTTGCCCAGCCCCAGTTTGAAAAGTCTGGCTTCGCTGTGTCAGTTCCCAGTTCTCTGAAAGGCTTCAGTGTAGCGGAAAGAACTCGAGTGGCTAGCAAAACTATACGCTAACGCATTGCCGCTAGCAGCCCAGGAAGTGGGAGATCGTAATCAGTTAAATCAGGCCCCATAAAGCGAAGGACTGTGGGTGAGGAGTTATTGGAGCGATGAGATATTTTCTGACCTCTTTTGGGGG
>JABUQX010109855.1:25000-44329 GCA_015478945.1 Trachelipus rathkii
ATTTGGGGTGGTGACCTGAATCTGCTCCGGCGAGGTTAATTTGGTCTCTTCTTGGACAGTGACTCTTCTGTAGGGGAGATGTTTGGGGGATGGGGTATTTAGTAGATTGTTATTGGGGCGGTTTTTTGTAGATATGTTTTAGTTAATTGTGTATGGAGGTGAGTGAGCCAAGACCTATTTGGGGGTGGAGGGGGAATGTTGTTGTAGATGTCATTATAAAGTTTGGCTGGTGAGGAGGGGGGGGGATTTTAGTCTATGTCGGGGGGGGGGGGGGTTGGAGAGTATTTGGTGGCATGGATGGGTTGGATTGAGTGTTTTCTGGAAGAATTGTGTCCCTACCATCTTCAAGTGGGTAGGGATGGGAAGGATATGTGTGTCTCATCATGTAAATGTTGAATTGGGGTTGTTTTAGTACATCCGGTGATTATTCTAAGGGCTGTGTTTTGTGTAACTTGTAATTTGTTTAAGTTGGATTGTGATAGTGCTGGGAACCATTGCGCCGGGCGGAGCATAGTTTCATATTTGTTCTGAGGAGTTGTTTTTAATTGGGGTAAGGGTGTGTTTTCTGTCGCTGAGGTTGTTTTGGGAGAGGGTTCGGAGGGGTGTTTAAGTTTCCGTTGGTTGTGGGAAGAATTTTGGTCGATGTGGGAGGAGAAAGTCATATGTGTGGTGTCGTAAGTGAGTCCTAATATTTTTGGGGTTTTGTTAGGGGGGAGGGGGTTGTTGTTCAGGTTAATTAACTATTGGGTGGAATGTGGATTGGTGCGGTCTGCTGGTTTAGGAGAGTGATGTAGGTTTCGGCGAGGAAGCCTGTGCATTCACTACGTGGTGAGGTAACCAAATTTCTGTAATTGTAGGTATTCTTGGGTTTGTGTTGAGTGGCTGTATTTACAAGTGGGTGTTGGGAAATGAGACTGATGTCGTCTGCGTAAGTGATTAGTTTGGTGGATGGTTGGTAGAGGTGGGCATGTCTGCTGTTAAGAGATTGAAAGGAATGGGGAGATTTTGGCGCACCGCGGTACGCAACGCCGTTTGTAAGGTCGAATATAGCTTTGGTAGGGTGTTTTTATGGATTACTTTGGCGTATCGATTGGCTGAGGAAGTTTGAAGAGCCACTTTTTTTATCATTGTTTTTCTAGGGGGAAATTCGAAGATCTTTTTTTTTGTATAAGGAATGTATGTGGGGAGAGTGTCAAAGGCTTTGTTTAATGTCGATGGCTGTGAGTATGGATCTGTGTGATGGGGATTGGTTGAAACCGCGTGCATTAATTATGTGTTGTGTGAAGGAGTGAGGGCTGTTGTTGTTGAATGATTGCCTTTAAATCCGTGTTGGAATTCTGGAGGGTGATGTGTGGGGGATATTTTGTTTAATATTAGTTTTCAGCAGATTGCTGATGGTGGAGAGGAGAGAAATTGGCGATAGGAGGATAGGGAATTGGGGTCTTTTTTGGGTTTAAGTTTTGGGAGAATAAGTGTTGTTTTCCAGATTGGGGGTATATAATTGAGCTTCCAAGATTTGTTAAAAATTTCTGTGATGAGGAGAATTGCTTTTCCTCCTAGGTGTTTCAGGTGGAAGTTTGAGATTGAGTCTGGTTCTGTTGCTGGTGAATTTTTAAGTGTTTTGATGGTCTCTGATATCATGTTGGTTGTAAAAGGAGGTGGAGGGTTGTGATCTGAGGGAAGTTTTTTGAGTAGTTTTTTTGTTAACCTATTATTGGGGTGAGTTGGTTTACGGGAGATATTAGCGTAGTGTTTTGCGAGGCTGTCTGCTTGTTGTTTTGAGGAAGGGAGGGAGTTGTCGGGCAAGGATGGGGATTCGTGTGAGGGAGGGGGGTTGTTTTGCGAATTGTTTAGTTTTTTGATAACCTGCCAAGTTTTCTTATTATCTATGCGTGAAATGTTGCTTTGTAGGTATTCTGTAAACTTGTTAGTGGTGTTGGTGGTTATGAGATTAGAGATCTGAGTGTTTAGGTTAGTTATTTGATTTGTGGTTAATGTGGTGTAAGGTCGGAGTTTTCGGAGGGAGTTTTTTTTTTTAATAAGTTGACTGATTTCGGGGGATAGTTTGGGATTGTAGGATTTTCTGTGACTCTTAGGAATGTAGAGGTTGGCTGATTTGATGATTGTGTTGTTTAAATGAATGATGGAGGTGTTTAAAGATGTTATGCCATGTATTGGTGTAGGGTTTATATGGGATTCGATATGGTTAGTAAATTCTGTCCAGTTAGCTTTTTTGTAGTTAGTGTATGTGGTGTTATTTTTTGGGGGGAGTTTGGTGGGGAGAGGCCAGAGATATGAGGATGGGAAGATGATCTGATTGTAGGTCGGTGGTTGTGTCCCAGGTTAGTCTGTGATGTAAGGAGGGGGAACAAAATGTGACGTCTGGTGAGGTTGGGGATTGGTTGGCTTGGGGAGGGATTCTGGTGGGGAGTTTTTTAGAGTTAAGGATATTAAGGGATTCTAATTCTTTAAGGAAATGGTTACCCCGGGGATCAGATGGGGTGTCTTATACCAGGCAGTGTGGTTGGGGCGTTTTAAAGGTCGCTCCAAGGATGAGATTTGGGTATGTGGCTATTGTTGATAGGGGGGGTGTGAGGTTATTTGGGGGCGGGTTTGGGGTGGCGAATATAAAGGTTGAAAATGTTTTGTAGGTGGTCTTGTTCAAGAGTAATAGAACAAGTTGGGGAATTTTATAATGTGGCGGGGAATGGTGTGGAAGTGTTAGAAGTTGTATTATGATATGGTATACCTATTATGGATCAGTTGTTAAAGTGAGTGGTGAGGAGGTTGGGAAGGGGAGTATATGGCATTGTAACCATAGAATGTGGGGAGAGGGGTTTATATATATATATATATATATATATATATATATATATATATATATATATATTATATATATACTATATATAATATAATATAATATATAATATATATATAATATATATATAATATTAGTGTAGTTGGTGAATCGTTGGTGAATATAAAGGGACTAAGTCTTTGAGTGCGCTAGAGTCTTGCATGAGGGTATGTTGTACCTGTGTTATTGTATAGTAAGTAGGAGACTATGGTTGGAATAAGAGTATAGATCTAAAGTTCATTGTGTTCAGAAGGACACTCTTAGGGGCGTGCTAGGTGTGAGAAGATTGATAAAATGAGGATGAACGATTTGAGAGGTTTGTTAGTTGAAATAAACGAAGAATAAAAATGAAAGTATGTTGAGATGGTTTGGTCATGTGGAAAGGGTGAATGATAGTCGGGTTGGTTAAGCGGAATTGTTATAGTGGCAAGTGTGGTTGAGACCGACGGCTGGGAGAACCAAAGGAAAAGTGGATTGAAGTCAGTAAAGGAATGTTCTGAAAGGAGAGAAATGTGAGTTTGGCAGAGGCGAGAATATAGGTGCAATAATAGGAGAGAATGGCGGGTTTTGTGAGGGGTATGGTTGTGAGCCTGGCGCCAAGTGATGAACCTTACATTGACGATTTACCATATTGAGGGTCCGTCACGGTCCCCCTTGAAGCTCTAGAGTGGATTTTCTGATTGCGACAAGTTCTTACGTGAATAATGTACAAAGAAGGGGCCGGCTAAGGCTTGGGATTTCTTTTTCGACTTTTTGTCATATTCTTCTACTGCTTTTCTTTCCCATGCATGTAACGCACCTTACCCCAGTCCTTGGGAGAAAAAAGGTAGATGAAGAAGTATAGTTCCCCTAAAATATATTTTTCTATAAAGCGCTCAGTTGTGCAGAGTGTGTTTGAGAAGCATCAAGGCCACCTGCGAAATTGAAAGAGTACTTTGCTTTTTAAGCTTTTGTATTTAGCATTATAATATATAATAAAAAATTTAAAATCTGGTATATGATATTTTATAGCATTTATTTTATTATATTTCTTATTTTGGCATTTTGGTATCATACTATATAAAAAATTGGTGACGCTGTATTTAAGGTTGAAATGCAATTCCCCCCTTTTTCATAGAATAAGTTTGAGGCCAATGTCACCTCTGATTTACTTTGCATTTTTGAAATAAGAATTTTTAATAATATTTGCTTCATTGTTTCATTACAAAATATTATTATATAATATTCGACGTTTTTTTTATATAAAAATTATAGTTTAAAATGTAGTATTTGTTGTTTTAAAAATACTTTAAAAATTAAAAAAAAATTTTGCTTCACTTTTAAAGTGTATTTATTTAAGAATTCATTATTTATTTAATGACATGATGTAAAATATGATATAATAGAGTCTTTAGTAAAATATTGTAAGAAAACTATCACTAAAAATTGTTTTGTTAATAAAAAATTTGTAATTTAGGACAGAAAATTTGGGTTTTACTAAAAAATCGCATGTGTACAAGAATTTTATAGAATTTTATAACAAATTTGAAATAAGAGAAATAAAGTTTGAATGCATGTGTGCGAACTTGGTGAATATTGTTGAAAGTTTTTTAATAAATATTCTATCACGTTCAAAATTCGAGTTTTATTTCATTCCACCTTCGAGACAGAGAGAGAGAAACTTCAAGAAAACTACAACAGCGACCAGTGAAGCAGCGGAAGAAGGGGAATACGAGCCTCTACAACTACAACTACAAGAAGAGGCACTCCAGCTCCGGCTCACCGCTCTGGCTTACAAAGAAGCCGAGATCTTCCACCTGCATAGAGGCAGAATTTATCCGCCTGCAAAGAGGCCGAGCACTTCCGCCTGCAACCCGGGGACTACAGAATTGGTGACAACACGTTAAGTGGCGGAATAAAGAAATAACACATCCACCACTAATATATAATATAGTATATATATATATATATATATAATATATATATATATATATATATATAATATATATATATATATATTATATATATATATATATATAAACTTGCCTTTAACGTGCTTTATCCCTTTTCAGAGGGTAACACGGGGGGATTAACAGGTAAATACGAACTTTAAGGCCGGTTATTCCGCAAACGGCAGCGGCCACAAAAGTGTTCGCCAGTCGTTTTGATTCTCGCCCCCAGGTAGATAAAACTCCAACTGCTTCGCGGAGGATTGAACCAGCGTCGTCAGGTATGAGAGTCGGAAGAGTCAAAATATATATATATATAATATATTATATATATATACTATATATATATATATATAATATATATATATATATATATATATATATATATATATATATTATATATATATATATATATACGATACCACACAAAATCACCATAGTCCCTAAGGGCAGAAGACCTAAGACTAAGAAGTGATAGGAAAGTATGTCACCAGTTGGCCTCGAGGGTCGAAAGCTATACTGGTGATTCTGAAAGATGAGGATTGAGTAAATACCTCTGCAGCAACCTTAGTAGTAAATGCTCGAATGGTTTGATTCAGTATGTGATAGTATAATTCATTTGTAAAATTTAAAATAGGTTGAATGGGTATGTAAATGATTTTAGTGTTATATGCTGGTAGTTAATATGCATATCTTTTTTAATTTATTGGCGCCGTCTTGAAAAAATAAAAATTCTATGCTTGATTTTACTGCGAGTTGAAGGCTGTGGTAAATTCATACATTATTTGCGCAGTATCCTCTCTTAAGTTAAGGTGAATTGGATAAGGTTTAACAAATATATTCAAAATTATAATTGGACATTTTTACCCGGATAGTGAAAAGAAAAGTTTACATGTAATAAACCATTTTTTGGGGGGGGGAAGGTAAGATTTCTTTTCGGCCTGAAATTTGGCAAATTCTAAAGGAATCGGCTGAATTCAATACGAGATTATGATACACCCTGTAGCTCTTACACACAATCTTAATTAAGGTGCGTGTATCTGAACAAATCGATGCATATATTTTTATTTTCCATTTGGCCTCTTCGAAGAGGGTCTTCTCCGTGAGTGGTGGCAAAAAAAATAATTACAATAATTATGAAATAAATAGATTGTACTAATATGCAAAATAATTGAAGGAGAGGTTTCATACCGATAGGTAGGCTTAAATAATAATATATTCAAAAAGCATTATATATTTACAAAAAGGTTCTCTCGCCATCTAATATCAATTTACAAAGGAATCCGTCAATTAAACTTTCAAATGTTTCTATGACATTTTAATATAAATTCTAATGTAAAATTAATGCATCACTAGCATTTAAGGCAAAATGACACTACAACGTGGGTGTCTTCATTTCCACCTACCAGAGGTGTGTCTAGAATGCGACAGGAAAATTAATAAGGAATAATGAGAAATTCCACGAAAATGAAAAATTCACGGTGTAACGTAACAAACTGCAAATAATAAAGTAACAAAACCTGTATTTAATAATGGGCAGTGCCTCCACTAGACCTCCGTATTTTCTTCAACAGGTTTTGGTGGTGAAGTCTTGTAGGATATTGTCCCATTCCTCCGTCAACATGCTCGCCCTTTGAGAAATGTTTCACGGGAAAAGGAATTCTTTTGGACGTCTCAACACTCGCTGACGTTCGTCTGGTACATGTAGTGTAAACAGAGACTCATCATTGAAAAGTACATTACTCTAATGCGCCATTGGTCAATTTCCATAGGGCTGTGCAAACTGCAATCAGGCAACCAGATGCATCCTAATGAGAAAAGTACCAGTGACAGACCGTTAAACAGTCCTTACAACCTCGTGCAAAATTTTTCGAATTGTACGGTTGGAAATGGGCACATGTCAACTCTATGGAGAAAGTTTTGTACCTGAACAGTCGTTTGGAACCAATCTGCAGAACTCCCATATCAATAAATCCGTAATCCCTCACCAAAAAACCCTTGGGCGACCTTAACCATGTCTTCTACGATTGCTGCCAGTCTCTTTGAACCAGCGGAGGATCCTACACACTGTCGATTAGTTAACCTCCAATCGCTGACCCACTTTTCTCTGGGAGAGGCCGGTCTTCAATAGTATAGTCGCCCTGACCGCAAGTTCCTCTTCTTCTCTTATGTGTCTGACCATTCTTCAGGCACTCTAGGCCAAATGAAGACACTGACACTGCAATTTGCACACTCACGTGACTACCAAATCCTTTGGAGCTCAATGAGCACTCGGGCAAAGAATGGTCTGTACTGTAGCTTGGGTGGTAAACAGTAAACACTGTGACTGAGCATGGCGTGTACTGAAAATTGGATGTTAAGTTTTTGGTTGTTCTATTGTTTAAACCTACCTGTGTTGTTCCGCTTGGATCACTTATAAATGCAATTCAACATAATCCTAATAGCACACTTCGTCACCTAATATTAAATACCATGACATGCGTTAATTTTGTCCGGGAGTGTATTTCATGCATTAACAATTTTTTTTTAAGGTTTACTTTATGATTACACTCAGAGCATTTACATGTTTTTCCTCCCTCTTAATTAAAAGGTTATTGTAAAAATGACCGTGGTCAAACCTTGACCATAAGGCCATCCCTATTCTTAGCCTATTATTAGCATCCCAATACAAGCCTTAGGATAGCAATGAATTTTCTTACTAGTATACTTAATTTTAAGGTGAAAACTGCCACTGGGAGCTTCTTTAGATGCTCTATTAGACTTTCATTGACTACACCTACCACTATCGGGATCACTACTATCTCGATGTTTCAACATGTGTTTTTTTAAGCTTTCTTTCAGATTACATTCATAGTTGCACTCGAAGCATTTATATAATTTAATATTTTGATGCATAAGCATGTGTGTGTGAAACTTTCCTTTGATATTACATTCATAACTGCAATCAGGACATTTAAATAATTTTATATTTCGATGTTTTAGTATGTGTAAATTAAGCTGTACTTTCTGATTACATTCAAAGCTGCACTCCGAACATTTAAATAATTTAATATTTTGATGCTTAAGCATGTGTCTTTTTAAGCTTCCTTTGTGATTACATTGATAGTTACAATCTGAACATTTAAATAATTTAACTTTTTTATGTGAATTCATGTGTGTTTTTAAGTTTCCTTTGATATTACATTCATAGTTGCATTCAGGACATTTATATAACTTTATATTTTGATGTTTAAGCACGTGTAAATTTAGCTGTCCTTTCTGATTACATTCAAAATTGCACTCTGAACATTTAAATAATTTCGTATTTCGATGCGTAAGCATGTGTCTTTTTAAGTTTGCTTTTTGATTACATTCAAAGCTGCACTCTGAACATTTAAATAATTTTACATCTTGATGCTTAAGCATGTGTTTATTTAAGTTTCCTTTATGGCTAGATTCAAAGCTGCATTCAGAACATTTGAATAACTTTACATTTTCATGCCGAAGCATGTGTAACATTACATTCTGCTTATCACTATTTTCATAGTAACATTCAGTACACTTAAATTTCCTTTCCTTATGAGACACAATGTGATTTTTTAACTCCATTTTGCAATGAAACTTTAAATGACAGTAAATACAACCGAATTTTTTCGACTCTTCACTTCCACTATTTGATGATGATAATACCGAGTTCTGAGAGCTACTTTGCAAAGTACTCTTCATGTCAAGCTTTCCATAATCATCCAATAGGTTCTATATCAAAAAAATAAAAATATGAAATGTATGTTGCAAGGGAAACAAAATTCAAAGATATTAAAAACTAGTTAACTAGCTAATATATTTTTTTTTTTTTAACTTTAATCAGATTAACACTAATTAATTTTAAATGCAAAGTTTAATTATACATTTTACTCTTATATAACAATTAATGTATATCATCATCATTATCAGTTGCTCCTTGGTTCCCCAGAGCTGGGGGTGGGGAAGTGCAAACACGCACCAGAAATTTGAGGCATGCATGAGCATTCTTGGGGCATAAATAAAGAAATCCAAATCATGCACGAGTATTCTTAGGGCATAAGTAAGTGGTAACGGAACCCCAAACCAGTTTCCACTGTTCTTTTAGTCGGCTCTTACAAAACAGAAAGTAAGTTGAGGAAATTCTTTTGTATATATAATATATATATATATAATATATATATATATATATATATAATAATATATATATATATATATTATTACTAATATATATAATATATAGGGTATATATATAAATAATATATATATATATATATATTATTATATATATAGAAATATATATATATTATATATATGTACTATATATATATATATATTAATAATATAGTACTATCATATATATATATATATATATATATATGTATTATATATTATATATATATATTATATATATATAATAAATAGTATATATATACTGAAACGAGAGATAAAACTGAAGAAAAACTATAAATAAATCTATATCATATTTCTATCTATATAATATAAGTTTGAAAAGCATATATAAAAAAATATATATATATATAGTATATATATATAATATGCCTATATTATATTACCTATATTATATATATATATATATATATAGGTATACTATATATATTATATATAGAAATAATTTATATTTTTATATATAGAAAATATACTTTTCAAAAATTCTTTTCTATCTATATTCTTTCTGTAAGTTTATAATATATATAGGTAGACAATAGTTGTTATGGTAGGGGTATAGGGTATAGAGAGTAGTATGATATATAAAGAATATAGATAAATAGAATAAATAATAATAAGAGTAATATATAGATAGAGGTATATATATATATATATATATAGGTATATATATATATAATAGAATATTATATTAGTAAATATATATTAGAAGTATTGTAATAATATAGTATAGTAAAAGTAAGATTATATGATATATCAGTAGAATATATATATATAGATAGTAATTATATTATATAGTATAAAAGGTATATTATATATATAATTATAGTATATATGTATTATAATATATATATATAAGTATGGGGAGAGGAATTGTATTGGTATATATAATATAGGATTAATGTTAAATTATCATGATATTTAATAATTTGATAGTAATAAGAAAAAAGAAGTCACGTATATATATATTTATTGATATATATATATATATATATATATATATTATATATATATATAAACTGGTTATATAATAATAATAATAATTAATAATAATATAAATAGAATAATAAATTTTTAATATAAACAAAATAAAATATATTATATATAGTTAAACATATATATATCATAGTTGTAGGGAGTAGGTTATTAATATTATTTTATATGTGGGTATAATTTATAAAATATAATTAGTAATATAGAATATTATCTAGATATATATATATATTTATATTATAACCTTGACAAGGACATCCCTACTATTCATAAATCCTATGTGGTGGGGAAGGAAAGAATTGGCCCACATTCGGTATGTCCTGCGTGTCGGTAGAAGGCCGACTAAGGGAGGGTGGTAGTTGGGTTGGGCTGCCCTACCAACCTATCTCTTGCTAGGAATGCTGAATGCATGCCTCGAAGATGGTCGTGATCGCCGTAATCGGCCTTCTAATTTTCGGCGAAATTGTATGAATCGTAAATTGTATGAATCGTACATGGAATGTCATAGGAATAAATGTTGAGGAGAAGAGAAGAGAGGTGATGGATGTATTTAGAAAGGAGGCAAAAAAATTTGATTTTCCTCGCTGTGACTGAACAAAAGATGAAATAAACGGTGGAAATGAGTGGTGTAGTGTGAGGTGTGAAATGTGTTGTGCTGGTGTGGAAAGTGAATGAGAGGGGGAGTGAAGGAGTTGCAATATTTGATGAGTGACTTGTGTTATAAAGCTATGGTAGACTTTGTGTGTGTGTGAGTCCTAGAATTCTAATAGTTAAATTAAAAGTTGAGAGGTCGATTTTTTTGGATAATCTGAATGATGTTTCGGATGGGATGAGTAGAAGCTTCAGATTGATAGTGTTGGGGAGCCTGAATGGTTGGGGATAGGTGATCAAAAAATCGATGGTATAACAGATTGTTTTGGGGTGTCGGGAGAGGTATGTGTGTAAATAATACTTTCTTTAACACAAAGAGTATCCCTAAGTATACTAGAGTGGTGTAGGTAGAGATGGTATCGAAAGTGAAAAGTATGATTGGATTTTGTGTTGGTGAAGGTGTTTGAGAGTTGTGTTGGATGTTAAATCATTGAGGGGTTTAGGAATGCGATTATCGGATCATTATGTTGTTCTATGTAAAATTAAGTTAGTGGGGGCTTGGATGGAGTTGAAAGGTTTATTACGGAGGAAGTGGGTGAAAATTAAGGTGAGAAGTTAAAGTGAACAAGGTAATAAGGATAGATATTTAAGAGCGCTCGCTAGTAATCGGTTGAATGTGAACAAGGTTTAGAAACTGAAAAAATCTGGGAGCAATGAAGGACGCAATTGTGTAGCAGTACAAAAGAAGTTGGTGGATGGTGCTAGAAGTAGGAAGTAAGAATGCTAACGGTGAGTGGTGGAATGAAGAGGTGAGCAAGCGGTTAAAGGAAAAGAAAGAAGGTTGAATGTACTAAAGCAAATGATGGAAGTGTCAAAAGAAAGTTCGTGAATTTAATTAATTTAAAAAAAAGGAGAGGGTAAAAGAAAAAAAGAAATAGCTAAAATGTGCATACGTAGGAAAAAAAAAGAGGTAAATGAGCTGTTTGGAAGGAGGTGAATGGGGACTTACAAGGGAAAGGAAAGCTCTTCTGAAGGAAGCGCGGAAAGTGTTAAGAAATGAGAATAGGGGAACAGGCTTCGAATAGTGGGAATAGGGATGGTGGCATTTGTAACGGGATGAAATGGATATGAGGGGAGTGTGGAAAGAACACTTGAAATCTGTATAATATTAACAGTAATGGGAAGAGGTGATAGTGGAATGTGTGTGGGTTTGATGTGCAAATATAAGGAATAAGGTATTTTTTTTAGGGGATGTAGTTTAGTTCAGCAAAGAGGTAGGTATAAGGAGAGTAGAGGTAAGAGTTAATAAAATGGATAAATCGGGCAGGTTGGTAGAATTACTGGGTGAAGATGATCAGAAACGCGGTGAGTAGGGAGAATGGTGTTGATTTAGTGTTGCTGAAAGTTTGTGTAATGAATGCGTTTCATGGTGGTGTTAAGATTTCGAGGGATTGAGAGAGCTCTAGTATGTACCCTTATATAAAAAAGGGTAAGGGAAGATAAAGGGAACTGGTAGAAATTATAGGGTATTTAGTTTATATGAGTGTTGGTAGGGGGAAGATATATGCCTGGTATTTTGGTCAAAGCGTGCGTCGAGTGCCTGAAGGACTGATTGGTGAAGAAGCAAGGTGCAGTTTAGGGAGTGGTAGATAGAATAGTAATTAGGGTCGCTATCCAAATCGTTTACGAAAAGCAAACTCGCATTGGACAAATGGAGGGAGAAAGAAGAATAAATTGTATTTAGGGTTTTTTGATTTGCAACAGGCGTCACTAAGTATAAGATATAAATAAGGACGAAAGTCTCTAATGGCAGAGTGATAGGTTTAGTATATATGGAATGGTTGGGTTGAGGGAAACTTTTGAATGGAATCCCAGAAGTTGTATGACGATAGTGAAGCGTGTGCTAGAAAAAAATGTGTCAAAAGTGATTGGTTTTTACATACTCACTCACGCGTGAGTGTAGGCAAGAGGGATTGGTGCAATGTCCTCCTCAATTACGGTTTCTACAAAATATTAATGTTATATTGGAACTGGGGTTTATGATTAAAGAGGAATTAGAGATGGGGGTGGAGGAAAGAATGTTAGAAAATGATGGGATCTGGAAGAGAGAGTCGGAGGGGTCCTACACCTTTTGTAATTTTGGTCAGGATAGAAATTTGGTTATTTAATGAGTTTATTCTGAGGTCGAATCGTGAGTAGTAGTTTGAGAGCGATTGGTAAGAGGAATTTGCAGGGTGTGAAAAGGAGAGGTTAAAAGGAGAAAAGTAAACGTAGATAAGAGTAAGGTTACTGGCTTAGTGAAGTGAGGAAAGTTCCTCGTGTGTGAAGGTATGGTCTGATCTATGGTCTGGAATAAGAGGTATAGATCTAAAGTTCAAATGATGTTGCGAGATGAAACATCTATTAGGCGCCAGTGTTTGGGTTGTGAAAAGAATTGATAAAATGGAGAATAAAAGGTATTCATTTGAGCTTTATTGTGAGTGTGAAGGAAAGGCGGTAAATTAGGAGAAATAAATTAAAGTACGGTTTGGAGATGGTTTGCGTCATGATGAAAAGGAATACGAATGACAGTCTAGTTGGCATTTTAATGCGGTATGGTATAGTGTGTGAGTGTGTTTGGGAGTAGGGTGGAGCAGGGCTTCGGAAGAGTACGAAGAAAACGCGAGCATACTAGAAGTCCAGTCGTCGATAGATGGCGAAGGTCGCGACACGGAGCATTGAGGTGTGCAGCTTATGTGTTCAGTAGGCTGGAATATGGTGCGATAACCTCAGCGATATGAACGTGCAGAAATTATTCTTGGTTGAGGGGATGCGTTTCGCGGCATTCATCTCTGTATGTCATTGGGATGCAAATTCCTCAGACATCTTAAATATATATGCCACCTAGTGACTCTGGTCCACTTCTAAGACGACGGGCGGGCCGTTGAAGCTCTAGGGTAGATCTTTCTGACTGCGACGAGTTTCTCCTAATAGGTATAGAGCGGGCGGTAAAGATGGGCTTTCTTTTCGACTTGTGGTCATTTCTTCTAACTCTTTTCTTTTCCGATGCATGTCATTTGCCATTACTTCTAGTCTTTGGGGAAGGGAGAAGTGACGAATAGATAATAATTAGATTAATAAAATAATAAATAATATAATGAATATTAATATAATAATAAATATTTAAAGCTAAAAAATAAAATAATAATAATAATAATAATAATAATAATTATATTATATACTCATGTTATTATATATATATATATATATATATCTATATATATATACTTAGTTAATTATTAGTATTATGAGTAATAATGTATATTTATGGGAAACTAATTATGATATATATATATGATTATTTATATATATAACTAATTAACTAACTATTTATTTATTTTAGGGTATTGTTGTTGGGATTTGAAGAAGGGATTACTGGGATGATTCAGGATCTATGGAGGTGTAAAGTCCAGGAAAGTTGTGAGTTTGGCCAGGAAAGGTTGCCGAAGCTGCCACATCTTATGGAGATCGAGTGGTGTGGGGCTGCAAATGCTACAAGGGCGGTACTAAGTTCAATTAAGAGCTAGCGGGGGGGTAGAGGTGTCTGTTACTTCAGGGAGTGGAGAAAAGTTCCGTTTAACCTTTTTAAAAAAAAAAAAATTATGTACGTTATTTGGGTTATCGTAAACTATGGATAGTTGTAAGGAAAGTACATAATGGTCTAGGGAATAAGAAATATTAGAATACTAAAAGTTACAATCTTGCTATACAGACAGTGGGGTGGACATTATTTCTTATGGGCATGTCATAGGTCTCCATGAATGGAATTTAATATATTCATGTAGTGGAATAACCCGTATTCTAGAGAGTTGTGTCGTGGTGAGAAAGGGGTAAAAGTGGAGAACTAAATGATAAGTATGTGACAATGGTTTGGTCACGTGTTATCAGCGATGAATGATAAAGTTCCAGATGTTAAGCCGATTGTATAAGTAGGAGAGTGTCAGGCTTCGGGAACCGGACACGGCTGGGAGACGCACCGTAGAAGTGGGTTGAGTCGTGTGTAACGCGCGAACGTCTGAAGGTGAGTAAGTCGCTGACGCCTTCTCGAGGACAGCCTTAGCGCAGAGAATAATCCACTTAGTGTGAATAGGAGAGAATGGGCGCGGCGTCTCTTTTGCTATGGAAGGCAGTTGTGTTCTGTGGCCGCACCTGGGCCACAGGGAATGATCCGTTAACCATTTTGACATTTTACCATAGTGAGGGTCGCCGTCGTCGGGTCCTCTTCTGAATGATACTATTAAGGTGGGATTTTCCTGTCTGTGTACTCGAAGCTAATTCATTCTAATTCAATGTGGTTACCATAGAGGAGGCGTACAGTGTTATATAGGGCTGGGCTTGTCCTTTTTCGTAGAGCATTTGTGCCATCTACTCTCGAGCTACTGCAATAAGCAATATATTTATTTTCCGGATTTAATTCGTACATATTGGCCGAATTTAAAAAAATCTTGGTTAGAAAGTAAAGGCCTAGGCTGAAGAAAGCTAATATATTATTATAATATATATATAACCGTATATATAATATTATATATATAAGTATATATATATATATGATATACCCTACTAGTAATATAAACTATATAAGGTATGAAATATTATTTATTAATAGGATAAATATATAATATTATATAAATAAATATATATATAATATATATAATAAAATTATAATTTAAAATATTAATAAATTTATAAATTTAATAAAATTATATAAAATTTATATATTTATTTCAATTATAACTATATAATATATTATATATAATATATATTATTATATTAATAATATATATTATATAATATATAATTAATTAAATTTATATATATATAATAATATATAACTATATATATTAATATATATATATTAATATATAATATATTATACAATATTTAAAAAATATATATAATACTTTATGAAACTCAGAGAATTAATGGAATACATTTTTCTTACAAATGTAATCCGTGTTATAGAATATTGGAGTTACCTTAATTGTGGTTTCTTCCTCACTTGACATTCTCTCTTATCAACTGTTATGTATTGTTATCAATAAATAAATTTCCATTATTTCTTATTGGATTATTTCAAAATAAATTTTGAAAAGCAAAAATTAGAAATTATTTTACAATTTCAAAACTGAAAAGATCTTATTTTATATATATGAAAAAACACTCATATTAAAAAAACTATTATCAATTGCTTCTGCTTCTCTTTTTTCTTTTTCTCTTTCTCATAAAGCGTTTAGATATTTTAACAGCCTTGTCCTTGGAAAACACTGAATTTTACCGAGATTAAAAAAAACAAGAAGAAACAGAGCCAATGCTGATATATTGGTTACTGGTAAGAACAGAAAGAATGTTAATTAAACCTAGTGGCATGGTGGTAGACGAGTGTTTTTGCAATTATCGGAGAACATATGCTCGATTGTGACTCCAACAAGATCCGCTTCACTACGAAAGGAAAAGTCTCAGAATTCTTTTATTTTTAAATCATACCAAATCAAAGCGAAACACTCCTAAAATTCCTCTTTCCTTATATTCTCATAAATAAATTGGTACTATTCATATATTACAAAGTAATCGTAGAAAATGGCTATTCTACACTGTGATAGCAATTCTATGACTTTTTTTTTTTGGAAGATAAAGATTGCTTCCCCCATAATTCCTCTATCTGCCGCTTCACCCCCCAAAGGCACCCCAATATGTTTCGAGTCCTCATCTTTTCTAGCAGGTCTAAGAAAAACTACATGAAACCCGCACTTTAACACAAAGTTGAATATAATAATAATAATAATAATAATTAATAATTAATAATATAATAAATAATAATCAATAATAATAATAATAATATAATAATAATAATAACAATAATAATTAAATATTATCATGATAAGAAATACTGAATTTAGATGACACTCAATATATAATAATATAATTTATATAATAGACAATAATAATAAATAATAACAAAAATATCCAAGAAATGGAAGAGTACTACCCCCCTAGCGCACAAATGATACATCGCAAATTTGATAGATGCGAAAGTTTGATTTCACCATGTAACCCTTTTAATGTTTGTAGTATATTTATTGAATCTTAAAAATTGTTAAAATGTAAACAATTGCCAATTTTTTTCCTTGCAATCCAAAATTAAAGCTCGCATCTTTAAATCCAAATTCTGAGCATAATAACGTAATTTCTCCAGCTATACAATCAATTTGTATATGACTTTAGTGCGCGTGTTTACAACTGTCACAGCGAGAAGGTCGCACTCGAATCTGCACCCCCCACCCACAATTTCAGAGAGCATTTCACAACTTTCCTACTACACCTTAGCATCATGAAGACACGTTACCTTTTCTAATTAACCATCATTGATCCTATAATAATATTAAACTTCAGAACAGCTTGTTTCTTAGGCATGACATTACACAACATCAGACATAACAATCCATCAACTAATAACTTCAAACCAACACGCACGAGAGATGGCACTGTCCTTCCTGGCGTTAATACCCCCGAAAAACTACATCTACACTAGTCAGAGATACAAGTACCGTTTACTTTCAAAACTCAACACACCACAGATATCCTTTTACTCTCACAACTACTTGGTCCCATTTATGATTCGTCTTTTCCTTTACCATCCTCTCAACTCTCTTCAGATTTCGCGCACAAACAAACCAAATATCAAATAGGCCTAGCATACAATATTGAAGTTCAGTGTCACACTCCTCTCTGCAGAAACATTCTACTTCTAATATCCGATTACACATTGATCCTCTCTTTGTTGACACGTCGCGCACGCCCGTCGTATATTTTTCTTTTCGGCACCCCCGATGTGGCGGTGCAGAGGGGCAAATTTTGTCCAAAGGTTTAATTCGTTCGCAGCCCCTTCTAATTCTTATTAAATGTCAATTATAAAAATATGGGAGATAACACAGGAGAACTATATCGCACCATTGCGCTGCTCCTTCGGGCTAATTAAATATTAATATATGGGGCCACAATCCAAACTTTTCGGACTTATCTCTTTAACAGTTCTTTTTACACATCGCTTACAACTATAGTCTATAACACATGGGTAAATAATTTTTGAGAACATAACACATTCAGGAAGGCCTACGACCAATACTCTAGTTTTTTAGGGGTTGGTCAGTATTACCGGGGATCACTTTAATTAAAATCATAATAAATTACACAGTCATAAGAATAGTACATTTTGGTGTACTTTGCTTAGGACAAAACGACGGATTGGGATATTACCCTGTGGACAGGATATCACGTAGCTATTAATTAGTAAAGATAAAATTATCTAAGTCACACTTTTTTTTTCCCTCGCACCACCGCTCACTCCAATTTTTATATTTCAAATAAATTAGCGGAGATATGAGAAGCCAATTTGTCACCTTGAGAAAAAATTCTCGAAAATATAATAACTACTATAATTTATAATAATTTGAATATATTTAGGAATATTAATTTTCCTCAAACATATTTATTATAACTATATTTATTCTCATATTTCACTCAATTTATAAGTATTTAAGACTAAAAGTTTTAGAGTGATACTAGCTTAATTATATTCTAACATATTTATTTACAATATTTACAAGAAGATTTACTTTAACTAACTTTTATATTAAGGATATTAAAAATATAAATGGAAAAGATAGAAACCTCAATTTTAATTATACCAGTGAAAATAATAATATATAAAATAACGACTGTATAATTCAAAATACTCAATATGTAACATTATAATATAATTATATTCTTAATCTTATTAAAGATACTTATTCCAATTACTCAAAATCCAAAATGTTTTCACACAGCGAAATTTCCTCTCACTACCATCACTTTGCTCTTATTTGATCTTTTTTGGAGGAAGAGCCCGTTTTCTTTTTTGGTGGGGTCGTCTCTTCCACATTCTCTGTGAAAACCTTCTACACAAAGAATATCGCTCGCTCTCGACTCTGATATAAGGGAGGGACTTATAATATATTTTGGCTTGCAAGACACTGGGATAGTACCTCATGGATGGAACCTTGCGCGCCATTCTTCATGCACCAGGACAACATGAGGGAAGGATTCATGCTTACTGTAGACACATCTCTCTTACTGTTTTCTCAGGTAGGAGCTTGTGTCTATCTCTCCTGTGGTCCTCTCACACCAGAGCAAATATTTGGTGAAGTTGAGTCTTGCCTCCTTGGGATGACTGTCTCCTTCAGTTTTATCGATGAGAGGTTCCTTGGTGTGATTTCCTTTGAAGGTGAATGACAATTTCTCGGTCAATGTGAACTTATCTATACAGAGATCTAACAACATAGTGCCACAAAATACCTCTTCATCTTCAGAACGGGTTTTATTTGCTGAAAAGCCACAAACTCATCACCTATCAAATAAGCTGTTCTGCCAGGGAGTAGTTGCTGATAAGTGCGCTTCTTCACTCATCTGTGACATGCTTTGTTTTTGTCACGGCGGAGCCAAGTCTCACCCCCGGATAAAGTCCGGTTTGAACAAAGTGCAGTGCGTAGTTATAGTGGATCACCGTCGAAGAATAGCTCAAAGTTTTTTTTTTGGGCAAATTTATAATATTACTCAATTAAAAGTAAGGGTTTTTGTGAAATTATCCGTAGAGGGTGAGGTTTAGCCATGCGTATGGCATTTAAGATAAACTCTTACCTTCATTTGGTAACCTTTTTATATTTATGATTAACTTAATAGTTTTAACTTCTATCTACA
>JABUQX010109856.1:2500-29590 GCA_015478945.1 Trachelipus rathkii
TATATCATATAATATATATATATATATATATATATATATATATATATTATATATATATATTTTATATATATATATATATATATATATATATATATATATATATATATATATATAATATTTGAAGGGTGTTTCAAATTGGATCTTCTTTGTCTATTCATACTGATTTGGGTTTTTATTAATTATAAGATGTGATATTTAGGCTTTAGTTTTTAATTTTGCAAGTAATCCTATATGCTAGATAATTTTATTGTTTCTTAGTGTTTGGGGCCATTGTTTGTCCAGGCCAATGGTTGGGTTCCATGTAAAAATGGTAAATCCCTTTTTAATTATAGCAGATTCGAGATATATATATATATATATATATAAATATATATATAATATATATATATATATAAACATATAATAAATAAAATATATATATATATATATATATATATATATATATATATAGTATATTTATATATATAATATATATATATTTATATATAATATACCGTATATATATATAATATATATATATATATTATATATATATATATATTAATATATATATATATATATTATATAGTATATATATATATATCTATATATATATATATATATATATTATATAATATTATATATATATATATATTCCAAAACGAATCATACCAAAAAAAAAATACCAGTCATAAATTTTGCTCAAACTCTGCATATCTTGTGTTTTTACTAAAAACAAAGGAAAGGTTGTTAAAAATCTTTTTTTTTTTTTTTTTTTTGTGTATGGAAGTTTTGGCCTCCCAAAATTCGGGGGTTCAAAAATTTTACATTTTTTTGAGAGGTCATAACTTTGGTCCTATTAATGATAGATGATAGAGTTGTGAAACAAAATGTGTTTGATGTAAAAGGCATGATAAACAAACGTTACTCACCACTCTAAACACTTTTTACCTAAGACTGAAACTCTAAAAGTTAAAAAAAAAAGTTAATAATAATATTGTGGGGGCTGTTCCCCATCCCCCCTTGGGGCCAATCGATACAAAATTTTTTTTATTGATGTACAAAATGTTTCGTTATCGATTTGTACATAATTTGAATGAAATTGTGAATTTCAGAAATTTAATTGCTTATTTTTACTTTGGAGTAAACGTGAGCTAACACGCAATGTTAAAATATTTGTTTTATGATTATAATTAATTACATTATTTGTTTTTCCACCCAGATTTTAACTTTATTATAAATACGTCTGCAAACTATAAAAAAAAATTGCAATCCATTTTTATGATCATAAAGAATATTATATTAAAAAGCTTGCGTCCATTCAAAATACATTGTTGAGATATTGAACCAGAGAGTTTTGACTTACATGAAAATTTATAAGTTTGTACTGCATGCTTGAATAAAACTTCAAAAACATGGTCAACTGTGAACTGAAGAAAGTGATTTATCTGATAAAGAAATTAATAAGTGTTTCAGAAGAACTATTCAGGATTTAAATTAAGCAGCTGTACATAGTGTGTTTTCTGAGCTTGGGAGTTACAACAGTCAAATTTCGTTAAGTACACTCTGAAATAACAAATTATGTTGCTCTGAAAATGAATATCTTTCCACATTTACAATTATTTCTAAATTATCTAGATTCAACTGTTTTGGAAATATAATCTAATATCTCTCAAAGTCAGTATCTATATAATTTTGCAGATGGCATCCATGAAAAAAGTCCAAGCAAAGACACTTAGTAGTAAGGCAGAAAAAGTATCTATCTCTTTGAAACGCAAGTTGGAAGATGTATTTTCAACATCTATTGAAGCAGCAGGACCGTCAAAGGTTAGCAAAATGGATAGAAAGATGAAAAAGAATTCATTCGGTAATCAATCAGAAACATTTTTAAATTTATAACATGAAATATATTTTTAACATACTCAATATATTTAATAAAAAATAATTTTGTGATATGTTATTTCATAAATCAAATTTGCTGTATAATGAAATTACATAATATACATTAACAGTATTCTCACTTCCCTAGGTATGAACCATTGGTGAAATATAAAGGATGAATTTAATATTTTTACTTCATACAAGTGCCGCCTTCAAATACTTACATTGTCTCCATACAATATAGAAGAAACCGAAACATTCTTTGAAGCAACACGATATTTGGTTAACAAGGCTAGAAGATATAAAAGAATGTTTGGTATTCTAAAAAGAAGTGTCAAACTATTACAAAGAAAAACGAATAAATCGAGAAATGGTAAAAAATTTCTATGAACACGATGAACAAGTTGAGATCAAGTTGCACATGTCCAGGTAAGGGCAGATGTGTGTGGTGTTAAAAAAAATATGTTGTCAAAGAACACATTCAAAAACATCTAATACTAACGCTTCGAGAAATTTGTTCAAAATTTAAGGAAACTTAGAATGCCGGTAGGATTTTCATCTTTGCTTGTTTGAGGGCAAAGTGGTGTGTGATAGCTTGAGAAAAAGGAACCCATAAAGTCTGTGTTTGTACATTCTACCAGAGTCCCAAGCTAATGATATCTGCAATTGTTGAAAAGGATTTAACTCAACATTCTAATTGATAAAGGCAGTTTGTGACAAAAATAATCAGAAATGTACGTTGCAACGATATAAAGAGTGTCCAAGTATAGCAGTGTTGGCAAGATTATTTAATTTCTCTAGATGTATTTGTTGAAATGGGTAATCACAGACAGAACGTAATAAAAATATTTGTGAAGACCTTTTGACGATTCATTGACCTGTTGTCAATACATTTGTTAATGCTGACTCACCATTATGAATAGCAAAGACTCAAAATGGATATCTGACTAATCTTGAAAGAAAATACACTTTCTGATGAAGCTACTGTAATTGCTGATTTTTCAGAGGATTATTCATTTACTGCCCAAGATGCTGCCCAAATGTTTTATTGGACAAATGATCTGGTTAAGTTGCATCCCATTGATGTATACTACTTGAACGCTGACTGTAAGATTGATCACAAAAGTTACTGTTATCAGCGATTCTCTTGAACATTCCACTAGTGTAGTGTATACTTTTTAACAGAATTTTATAAACATAATAAAGCAAAATTTTTCACCAGTAAAAAAATTCATTACTTTTCAGATGGTTGTAAGGCACAATATAAAAACAGATTCAATTTTAACTTATCATGAGAATTATTTTGATGTCAAAGCAGAATGTAATTTCTTTGCAACTAGCAATGAGAAAGAGCAGTTGGCAAAAAGAATCTTGCCAAAAAAAATTCCACACCACATTTTGACTATAGTCATTTTACAACTTTTGTAAATTTAATTTTAAAAATAATTAATATCTTTTTGTTTCAAAAATTGAAATGAATAAAAACACCTTGTCGACTAGATTTCAAAAGTCTCTTCCAATTAAAGGTATTACAGGTTTCCACAGATTTGTTGTTCCTAGTGAAAAAAAAATATATATATATTTGCCTATTAGACAACTAATGATGAATCACCAATTTTGTTTAAGATGAGTAAAGTGGAAGCTGATACAAGTGACACAATTATTAGTGGAACTGAAGTTGAATATATTCCAGGACAATATGTTGCATGAATGCATGTTTGTATGATAAAGCATTCTGGATGGGGATTATTAATGAGGTGTCTCATGGATTTGGTGATTGCAAAATTAATTTCTTACAACACTCCACTAAACAGGTCTCCAAATACATGTTTCCTAATCAAAGAGATGAATGTTGGATACTAAAAGATGACATTGTGTATAATGCCAAATTCAAGCATTGTTCCAGGAACTAGGATAACATACTCATTCAAGCATAAAAATGCAAAAAAGAGCTAGCTATTTATTGAAAATAAAACTAAAAGTGGCTAAATATATTTTTGCTTGCTACCACTCATTTTATTTAATTAATATCAAGGAAATTATTATTAATTGTTTAAGAAACTTACACATTAGGTCTAATTTCAGTTTTTGTTTTCAATTTTATATATACTATGGTACATTTTGATATATGATTCAGGCAAATATAATAACTTTTGGTATATTTCGGAAAACTTTTTAATTTTAAGGAGAAAAAGTTTTTACATAAAAAAAAAAAAATTATACATATATTACTACTATGTCCAAGTTATTTTATAAAACATGTGTATATCAAGTATTTCAGTGAAATATTCTTGCCAGTATTTTTTGTAGTTCTGCAGAAATTCACGGTTAAAAATTACTGATTAAAATGTTGATTTTTGGGAAAAAATTACACAATTAAACTAAAGTTATCGCCTCTCAAAAAATCGTAACATTTTTGAACCCCTCGAATTGGGAGAGGTTGTAACTTCCCCCCCCCAAAAAAAAATAAAAAGAAAATTAAGCCAACGTTCTTGTTTTTTTTTTGGGTAAAAGCACTAGATATAAAAGTTTGAGGGCAATTCTAAGACTATTTATGTCATGCGCTGATATGATTTGTCCTGGAAGGCACCATATATATATTAATATATTATTATATATATATATATATATATATATTATATAAATCATATTGTATATATATTTATATATATATATATAAGTATATATATATATATATATTATATATATATTATATATATATATATATTTATATAATATATATATGATAAATATATTATTATATATATTATATTTATATATATCTATAATATATATATATATATATATATATATATATATATTATATAGTATAATATATATTTATATATATATATAATAATTATAATATATATTATATTATATATATAAAACCGTATATATATATTATATTATATATACTATATAATATTATATATATAATATTATATATAATATAATATTATATATATAATATATATATATATATATATATATTTATATATAATATATATATAATATATAAGTACAGGGTTCACAATTTCTGGAAAGTCAGGGAAAGTCAGGGAAAAAAAAAATTGGTCAGGAAAGTCAGGGAAACGTTTTAAATAATGCTGAAAGTCAGGGAATTCCAAAAAAAAGTCAGGGAAATTTCAGGGAAATTTAAAATTTCAAAACATATGGAGAATGATCCATGGACCAAGTTGCATATTTTTTTGATATATTTTTTTTTTCCTTACTGTATAATTGTGGAATGATGAGATGTATTTGATAGTGAATGAAAAGGATGGCGAGGAATGACATCCATACAATCTACTTCTATGCCTGTTTCTTTTCTATGTTTTAGTTCACTATTACCACGTTACTATTCTTCCTATTCTGTTTGTAGAAGTTGTTCCAAGTTCATCCTTCAGATTGAAGGTGATTGGTATATGGATGTGTTTTTAGACTGTATGACTTATGACTTAATCTGTTTATATCTTTTTTCTTTTTAGGGAATTATACTTTTTGAGGTGTTTTTTTTTTGAGGTTTGACGAAGGGATTTTTGATTTTTGTGCAGTTTTGAAGGTAATTAATTATTTTTTATAAAATGACTTCAAGCAAAAAAAAGCTTAACTTTAACGACCAGTGTTTGGACGTCAAACTGAACCTTGGTTCATTTCTGTTCACAGATTTACAATGTCTCATACTTAATATTTTGGAAAAATTTCTTAAGTCCAGTAAAATGCCTGCTTCAACCAACAACTAAGCTTTTTGTATTAGATTTACATGACAAACTTGAATGCCAGACTGTGCAAATCAAAATGACAGAAAGATATTAGAAAGATATCCTCTGAAGTACAAACCTGTCCAATGGCTTCTCATCATTGGATCCTAGTATAGTTTTTCATCAGCCGGCCAGAACAAGGGAAACAAAGATTTTCTTTATTGCTAGAGGCATTGTACAACAATAACTGAATCACAGATTCTGTTGCTGAGAAAGAAAAAGCCTATATTCTACTTTGCAGTGAAGCTCATTCTACCCTTGATTTAAAATAATATATTTGGATGGTGATTGTCCTTCTAAGAGACTGAATTGAGTTTTTTTTTCTTCTATAGCACCTGAGAATTCAATGTTATGCGGAATTGTGGCAATTATTAAAATTAGACTGATATTTTCGCATGGGAAATGCGACAGTGGAAGGAGGGTTTTCTATAAATTAAGCAATTTTAGTGGAGAATCTGAAAGAACATAGTCTGGATTTCTCAAAGAACAGTGCACAATGCCATAAGATCTCATGAAAGTATTCATAAAGTTCCTATCACTCAAATGTTGACAAATGTAAGAGCTGCCCATAGAGATATGAAGAACATCTCAAAGAGTCAAACGAAAGAAAAAAGAAGAATAAAGGTTGAAAAAAGAATATTATCCATACACAGATCAATAAACTTGAAGAGCATAGAAAAAGAATGTTAAAACTGAAGGCTTTTAACACAGAAGAAGCCGCTATAAAATCAAAAATTCGAACTGTTGAGGAGAAAAAGTTAATCTAAATCTCCCATTTAGAACTTTTGTGATTACAGTGGACGCTATTCACCTAGGCTATTAATGTAAGCTTTTAATTTATTTTCTTTTTGTAAAAATAGAAACTTTTTTCTTTTTGAAAAAAAAAAAAAAGGAGTGCGTTGGACGGCTATGGGGAAGGTATATGCTTATTTCTAAAAAAAAAAATTTTTTTTAAATTCATCCATGTTGATGAACATTTCTAAAGTAAGTTTTCAATAATTTAATGTATGAACTGAGTAAATAAGGCTGCAATAATAATTAATAGATATTTTATATCCCAAAAAATAACGAACACTCGCTGGTCAGGGAAAATTGGCAGATTTGGTCAGGGAAAGTAAGAGAAATCAAATACAAAATTTTAGTGTGAACCCTAATATATATATAATATAAAATATATATATATATATATATAATATATATATATATATATATATATAGTATATATATATATATATATATATATAATATATATATATATATATATATATATTATATATATATATATATGTACAGGTATATGTAATATATAATACATAAGTGATTTCTGAATTTTAATTAATTGATGTTAGTTTGATTTTGCATTGAAGAACAGATTGAAATAATTAAATATCATGCAAAAAAAAAGGAAATTTTACTCCAAATGAATAAAGTTACCATTATGTTACAGGGTTCTCCAAGACGCTCCAGCCAAGTAGTGACTTCTCCCATTGATCCAGAGTCTCATGGGGAGGGGCGCCCTTATTCAAGGTCCTCTGCAGACTATGCCTATGATTCTCACAATGCTAATTACGTGGGCCGCGAGGAAGCTTATCCTCAAAGGTACTCAGAATACGCCAGTCCCCCTTGCACCATCACAAATCTAAGCACTATTTCCCCTTCTGCCTTAAAGGTTTTCGAGAATAATAATAATAATAACAAAAATAACACTGTTAGAAATGTCGCTGATGTTACACCAACAACTACTACTACTGTTACTACTACTACTACTGCCGCTGGTCTTACAACTTACACTTCTGTATTGTGAGTACTAACAAAGTTTTAATAGTATTACAGCGCATGAGCATGATGTAATTTTCAAATTTTGCATGAAGAAATGTTTTCTTCTTTTTGACTACTTGAGGTAAGTTTTCTTTAGAATCTTCTAAAATTTTAAATACCTACTTGTTCTTCTCAATACTCCAAATCTACTACTTTTCAAAGTTCATTAATTAATTATCTGAATATCTTAAAAGCTATAAACATCCTTATTATTAGTTTTCGTGTAATAAGGAATGTTTTTGTTACCCTTTTTTTTTGAATGTCTTTACTCTCGTTTTCTTTTGTTACAAAACTACTAAAAGAACATTTTTTTTTTTAGTTTTAGTTGTTTGATAAATTTTGATAACAGTTTTTGAATTACTTGAATGGAATTTTTTTTTGTTGACTTTGAATTTATTTTTTTGGTTTACGTTATAAAGTGGATATGACCTCATTTTAAAACAAGTTTTGAAATCTTCTTGAACTTAAGCCAAAGAAGATTAATAAAAGCTTCCATATTTTTTTTTGTTTTTTGGCATTTTTATATAAATTAAAGGGAAATAACCCCTTCATTAATTAAAAGGCACAATAGACGAGTGCCTAAAAAAAACTGTGCCAATGCCTTGACATAATGGTAGAGTGATTGACTCATTTATTGAAGATGCCGTTTCGATCCCTCATGAAGAAGCTTCAAAGCTAGTTCCCATATATACATAATTTAGCCTGGCCCTTATTTGGCATTAAATATAAAAAAATATTTTTTTTTATAGCTCTAACCCTATATATCTATATTATATATATATTATTATATATATATATATATATATATATATATATATATATATATATATATATCCCTCCCCCAAACACTACAACAACCCTATGCACCTAGAGAGATGAAAATTACACCACCAGTATACTATTTTGGCTTATACAACATACTTCCCCAACCACTAGACACACCCACTATTAAAGACATTCACACCCAGTTAATCCAAAGAATGATATCCACATATCCTGGTAACACTGCTCCAAGCGCATCCAATGCTGAAATTTCCACACACAGAGCAAACTTTGGACCACCAAACTCGAGTAGTGCTGTCAGGGCTCCACTCTGGACGCACGCATGCGCGCGCACACACACACACACACACACAAGCACTCACACACACATTCAGGAATGAAAATCTAAATTACTCCTTCCCCCTACTGTCAAAGTTGTTCCTCCCAAGTAAATGACTGCACAAAGCATCTTTTATTACATTTTCCTGCCTTGGCGAACATCAGACGCAACTTCAGTACACTCAAACTAATAGATCTCTGGGCCAGACAGTATGTGGCGAGGTATCTGGAGGTAAGCGCCAATTGAGTACTGGCCACAAAGTAAATCTATATATATATATTTATATATATATATATATATATATATATATATTTATAATATATATTTAATATATCTTTATCTACATTTATATTATAGAATATAAATATATAGTATATATATATATTGCATAGTTTTTTATTTTTCTCATGAGTTTTTAGGTTCAATCTCTCTATTATACCATTTAATTTTTCTTCCAAACTTTCACACATTTTATTATTCTTTTCACTGGGTGCTTAATTAATTTTTCTAAGGTTTAAGAGATTTATTATTTTAATACTTTTAAATGAATTATAAATTAATTTTTTATTACTTTATTTTTATATAATTAAATTATGTTTCAGCTTGTTATAAACATTAAATGTATGTGTGAATGGAATACATTGTTAAATTAAATTATTTTATTTTGTTAGCTTAATATTCAAGATATTTCCATATTTTGAAATTAATGATTATTTATATATATATATATATATATATATATATATATATATATATATATATATATATTATATATAATATATAATATTATATATATTATATATTATATACTATATATATATATATATATATATATAAATCTATAGTATATATATATAATACGGTATATATATATATATATATATATAATATAGTATATATATTATATTATAATATAATATATATATATATATATATATATATATATATATAAGTATATATATATTATATATTATATATAATACGGTATATATATATATATATATATATATATATATATATATATATATATATATATATATATATATATTTATAATATATATATATATATATATATATATTATATATATATATTACTATATATAAAACGGTTGAATGTGAACAAGTTGATACTGAACAAATCTGGGGGCAAAATGAAGGAAGGCAATTGTTAGTAGTGCAAAGGAGTATGTGGATGTGCTAAAGTAGGAAGTAAGAATGTTAACATGAATGGTGGAATGAAGAGGTGATGAAAGCGGTTTAAAGGTAAAAAAGAAGCGTGGTTTGAATGTACTAAAAGCTAAAGATGAAGTATCAAAGAAAGATGCTTGGAATTATATAAGAGGAAAAAGAAATACTAATAAGGTGTATACGTAGGGAGAAAAACAAGAGGTAAATGAACAGTTTGGAAGGAGGATGAATGGGACTTACAGGGAATAGAAGCTCTGTCTGGAAGGAAGCGCGAAAGGTTAAGAATGAGAACAAGGGGGAATCTGCTTAGAATAATAATAGGGATGGTGCTTTTGTAACTGATGAAATGGTGTGAGAGGAGTGTGGAAGGACACTTCGAAAATCTGCACATATTAACAGTAATGAAAGAGGTGATAGTGAATGTGTGTGGGCTTTATGTGCAAGAAGGATAGGTATTTTGGGGATGAGGTTATTAGTAAGGAGGAGGTAATGGGTAGAGTGAAAAAGTTGAAGAATGGTAAATCTGCAGGTATAAAGATGAAATTACTGGGGAAATGATCAAGATGGAGCGAGATGGTGATTGATTGGATTTGAAGTTGTGTAATAAAGCGTTTTAGAGGGTATATACGTTCCAAGGGATTGGAGGAGAAGCGGTAATAGTACCCTTATATTAAGGGTAAGGGAGATAAGGGGAACTTGGTAGAAATTATAGGGGAATAAGTTTATTGAGTGTTGTAGGGAAGGTTATAATGCTGTATTTTGGTAGGAAAGTGCGTCGAGTGACCTGAAGGTACTGATTGGTGCAGAAAGCAAGGTGCGTTTAAGGAGTGGGTAGAAGGATGTGGTGGATCAAACTCTTTACATTGAAACAAATGATTGAGAAAATAGGGAGAAGAAGAATAATTGTATTTAGGTTTTTATGGATTTGCAACAGGCGTATATAGGATTAAAGGGAAGCGTTTTGGCAGGTGTTAGTGATATATGGTTTGGTGGTAGCTTCTGAATGGAGTCAAAGTATGTATGACGATGTGAAGGGTGTGTAAGAATAAATGGTGTCAAATGGTGATTGGTTTAGGATTAACACGGAGTAAGACAGGGTTGTGTTTATGTCTCCTTGGTTATTCAAATTTGTATATGGATTGGGGTTATGAAAGATATTCGAGTGGGATGGCAAGGAAATGGGTGTTAGAATGGAGAAAGAGTGGGAGGGTGCCCTACCTATTATATGCGGAATGATTTGGTTCTGTTGGTGGTGATTCTGAGGAGAGTTTGAGAGATTGGTAGAGAGATTTGGCAGGGTGTTTCCTGTTTATAAGGCGCGGGCTTGAAAGTCAATTACACAGTGGGATACAGTGGGTATTATACGCTTCCGTTATGGTCTGGGAGTGACGACACTCCTTTCACGCTCATCTGTGCAACAGTTATTATGCTTTAGATGGTGAGCAAGCTAAATATTTAAACCTCGGAGAACATGTGTCCTGAGTAAGCTGACTCACCAATCTATAGAGCGTATATAAACTTCAACTACTGATTTGGAAGTGTGTCACAGCGGAAGCGGATAGATCGATGCAACGTATGGACATGTAGCTTAATAAGCTTCGATCGAGTTTAATTGGAGGTATCGGTGGACTGGTGGCTACCTATAAACATCGTATGTGATGATTCTGCTATAACGCGGACCTAATAAGCTCTTGAGATAGTAGCTCTTACAGGAATTTTACAACACTAGGAAGGGGGAAATATCTGATTTCGCTGTCACATAGTGATTATTTGATAGGTATAGGGTGTGAGAAGTATCGGTACTCGCGCTAACTAAAAGAAGTCTATTGACTTCTACACATTTCTATATGTGCTATCAATGATGGCACACATTGTAGATCGGTGTGCCTGGTGTGAGAAGAATTGATAAAGAGAGGAAAGAATGTTTTTAGAAAGAGTGGTGTGGTGTGAGAAAGGGGTAAATGAGAGATAAATGAAAGTATGTTGAGATGGTTTGGTCATATGGGAAAGGATGATGATAGTCGGTTGGTTAAAGGGATGTATAGTGGCGAGTGTGTTTTTGGGAACCGACCGGCTGGGAGACCGAGAAAAAGTGGATTGAGTCCAGTAAGTGAATGTTTTTGAAGGAAGAGAAATGTGAGTTTGGTAGAGACGAGAAGAAAGGTGTATAACAGAAGTGAATGGCGGGGGATTGTGCGGGGGTATGGTTGTGGCGCACCTGGGTCAAGGGATGAACCCCTTACATTGACGATCTCCCATAGTGAGGGTTCCATCGCTGTCATGGAGCTTTAGGGTGGATTTTCTGACTGCGAATAGTTCTCACTAATTAATGATACTGAGGGGGCGGTAAGGCTGGGCTTTTCTTTTTGACTTGTGTCATTATTCTTCTACTTGCTTTTCTTTTCAAGATGCCCGTCGCACCTTACTCCCATTCTTGGAAAATATAAGGAAGATAAGAAGAAAAATAAATATATATATCTTATATATATATATATATTATATATATATATATATATATATTATATATAATATATATATATATATATATATTATATATATATAATATATATATATATATATATATATATATATATATATATATATATATATATATATATATATATATATATATATATATATAGGTATAAGGGGGGATGTAGTGGTCATCCATTTTTACGCCTACCTGCACAGGAGTATTTATTAGCTTGTACTATAGGCACTCTTATTCACATACAACTCACACTTACTCAATACAATATATTTTAACAACTTTATTAATATATAGCAGTATGTCATATTCATACAACTACCATATTCTTTCCTTTCATCCAAAACTAATAAACCTTAGTTTAACTCTGGTTGTTGTCGTGCAACTTGCTGCACTGACACTGCATTCAGGAATTACCATGTTCTTGAGACTCTAGAAACCATGTTCTTGAAACTCTAGAAACTCATGCTACTTACACGAATTGTTGATCCCAGAATTGTTGCAAAATCTATTCTCTGTAGCACTAAAACTTCTTTCCTCTGTAGAAAATGTAGTTATCTGTCTGACTCCCCTTCCTCTCGCTCTTTCTGGCAATTTACAAAAACTGTCAACTCTAACTTTGCTTACACTCTTTCAATCAATCCTCTTGTATCCTTTGACAACACAATTCTTCGCTCAATCATTTGCCTGTAATGCCACTCTTGACGATTCTGAAGCTATTCCTCCTCCACCCTCTCCAGCTCATTTATACCCAATAATGTAATTTATTCTAAAGATGTTATTTCTACCCTCTCTGAGCTTAACAGTAAGAAGGCTTATGGTATCCCTCCTGTGGTTTTTCAAATTTGTGCTTCTAAGCTTGCTTTGCCTTGGTAAATTTTTTGTTTCCGCCTTTCCACTTGTAACCCTTCCTTCCTTCCTACTTAAAGCTAGCACTCATTCAACCCGGGTTGAAAAATGGGGACCCATCTAAACCTTCGAACTATTTTCCTTCGTCTTATCTTATCTCTGATAGCCAGTATATCTTTTACAAGGAACGCTCTATTAGTGATGTTCTTTCCCTTCTCTTTAATTATTGGTTCTCTGCTCTTCAGCATTTGGTGTATCTTTTGGTGTGGCCCTAGACATATCAAAAGCCTTTGATAGAGTCTGCATAAAACCTTGATTTCTAAACCTCCCTTCTTCGGTATCTATCCTTTTCTCTCTGATTTCCTTACTGTTCGTTCTGTTACTTCTGTAGCAGTAGTTATAGACGTCCATCATCCATCCTTTGAATTTATTAATAGTGGCTCCCTCAGGTTTCTGTCCCATTCCCAACTCCTTTTGTATTTTTCATCAATGACATTCACTGTCACTTCATCATCTGTCCACTCTTGCGTTGATGATTTAAATCTTCATTACTCCTTTCATTATTCACTCATCTTCAAATAGCCGTTGTTGGAGGATGACCTTGGAGCAATTTACCTCTGTTCTTTCTCGCATTTCTAATCGGGTCTGAGATAGTTTGATTGTTTTCAATGCCTTAACAACTTTGTTCCTTTATGTTATATCTACTATAATATTTTTAAAAACAATCAGCTCAATCCTTCTCCCTCATTTTTTTTTAAATATTCTTTGTCTTTTTATTCATGATTTTTTTTTTCTGAAGGATCATATTATTTCTCCCACTAAACATGCTTCTAACACTTTAGGCGTTTTAAGTTATCCTCTAAATTTCTGTACACCATCTCAGTTTGATGCTCGGTGTTTGGCATTGTTCATAGTTTGTTTGGGATATACATCTAGGATGGTTCTACTTACATATTCCTTCTTGAAAAGGTGAAATCGAAGTCTTTTTGTCCTATTAACCCTTCTATCTCACTAGCCCTTTCCAATCTCTTTCCTGCCATCGAACTGTTGCACTATCACTTTCCTTATACTATTATAATTGCAACAGACGCTGATGTTCCGAACTTTCTAATAGCATGTCTTCCTCCCCAGACGAAAGCTCATGCTAGTTGTCAATCTTAACAGTCTCAATCTTTCTCCGTACAGCTCTTGGATCCCAAATGCAGCCACTGTTCTCATTTTTGCATGAACACTACTACTAGTAAAGTCCGTGATACACTTCCTTCTTTTATTTTCTGCACTTAGTATAACTTGAACATTTTTAAACCCTCTGTGTTGGTTCATGTCAGCTCTTGATTGTTCGAATTTTGATTGAGACTTCCCAACTTTGGTGGATTCTATGTGGGCCTATGACCTTTCCCATCATAAAAGATTTACAATATATATATATATATATATATATATATATATATATATATATATATATATATATATATATATAATATATATATATATATATATATATATATATATATATATATATATATATATATATATATATATATATATATATATATTTCAGTCGTAGAACTTCAAGAGAGCAACATTGCAGAGACCATGCTTGGGTAAGTAGTGAAGTTGCAATTTTTTTTATTATTTTTTATTCTATTTAAAACCAATAATAAAGATTTCCTTTTTTCAGCTTGGTTATTTTTGAAGTAGCTCAAAATATAACAATTTCAAAAATTGATATTCTCTATCTAGGGGTACAAATTTGATATTCGCTATCTAGGGGTACAAAATTGATATTCGATATCTAGGGATACAAAATTGATATTCGATATCTATGGGTCGGGCTCAACAAGTGGTAAGAAGTGTCATGGATTATTCTCTCAAGGAGACCAGAAATCGTAAGGAAGTTTTTTAAGTTAATGAAGACAGAAGAATGGTAGATGATGTTTTTTTCTATTGTAAAATACTATTAAGATGAAGGAAAAAGTGCATTGTTTATATCAATTAAGACTGGTAGTGTAAGAAACTGATTTTATATAACAAAGACCTCTCACACCAATCTGTCTCTCACTTTAGGATTTAGCATGTTTGGAGTTTTAATGGTTTAAAACTAGAAGAGAGAGATAGAGAGAGAGGTGAAATAAGAGTTTTATTTGTACTGCGGCTTTACTTTTTTTTTTTTTAAGCCTGATGTGGATCTCTTAACGTTGAAAGTCCTAAGTCCTTTTTAGTTTCAATTGTTAATTGTTTTATATTTGGCTGATTGTTTGATTGAAGATTGATGCGATTAATGCATCTTTACTTTAATATATATATATATATATATATATATATATATATATATATATATATATCTATATTTATAGATATATGTGTATATGTGTTATATATATATATATATATATATATATATATATATATATATATATATATATATATATATATATATATATATATATATATAGTATATATATTTATATATATATATATATATATATATATATATATATATATATATATATATATATATATATATATATATATATTAATGTATCTCTATATATATATATATATATATATATATATATATATATATATATAGGTAGGTGAACCTGACGGCTATAATCGTGAACGTGGTGTTCATATGCGCGTTGATGACGGACACCGCCAAAGTTACGTCTGTACTAGGCCATTGCCCCAAGATTATCGCAGTCCACCTTCTGGAGAGATGAGACATTTTCCTCAGAGACCGTCTTCCGTGGTAAGTTATCATTATCAGTAGATATTCTCAGCTTCTTATAATAGTTTATATCTTCTTCAGCATATCCTATTTGGACTAGCAGTAAAGATAAATCTTTCTTTCTAATCTTTACCCTCTCCTTCATATACTTGTATTCATTGCATTTCCATATCTACTTTCGTATCTGTTTTTATATTCTCATCAGATTGGTTATATGTTTGTATCTTAGGAATAAAATTAAAAAATTTTGTGTATTGATGTTGCCGACTTGCTTATTGTGGTGTGAGCCTATATATCATCATCATCACCTTCCTTCTCTCCCCAAGACTGGGGGTAAGGTTCGTAACATTTACCACAAACAAAAAAGTAGTATTAGAATATGACGCTAGTCGAAAAGAAAGCCCAGCCTTACCGCCCCTTTATACCTTTTAGTGAGAACTCGTCGCAGTCAGAAAATCCACCCTAGAGCTTTCACGGGACCGCGACGGACCCTCACTATGGCATCTCTTCAATGTCATCCCTTGGCCCAGGTGGGCCACAACCATACACCCCTCACAAAACCCCGCCATTCACTCCTATTATGCAGCTTTCTTCTCGCCTCTGCCAAACTCGCATTTATCTCCTCCAGGCATTCCTTTACTGACTCAATCCACTTTTTCTTCGGTCTCCCGGCCGGTCGATTCCCAGCACACACACCACTATACATCCGTTTAACCAACCGACTATCATCCATCCTTTCCACATGACCAAACCATCTCAACGTCTTTCATTTATTCTCTCATTTACCCCTTTCTTCACACCACACAACTCCAATACGTTCATTCCTCATTTTATCAATTCTTCTCACACTTAACACGCCCCTAAGATTGTCCATCTGAGCACATTGTACTTTAGATCTATACCTCTTATTCCTGACCATAGTCTCACTACTATACATTAACACAGGTAACAAAATACCCTCATGTAAGACCCTAGCGCACTCAAGACTTAATCCCTTTACATCCACCAACGATTTAATTGCACCAGCCACCTTCCTGCCATTCACAAAAGCAATATTCATTTCCAAATTAAAACCGAGAAAAGACCCTTAACCTCCCTTCCTCATAACGACCCATATCTCTCCTTTCATCCTTGTGCAAACTAATGGAGAAGATTGTACTCACCAAAATCCAACCCTACTTTCACTCCCCAAATCACCAACATGGCTTCAAAAAATCCCACTCCACCTCAACAGCTCTAACAAACATCACACAAAACATAATAAACGGATTAAACAAAACTCCATCCCACAGAACAATATTCCTAGCCATCAACATTAGTAAAGCCTTCAACACAGTACCCAGACACATACTCATCCAAAAAATCCTAAACTCACCTTTTCCTAACAATTACAAAAAATGGCTATCTAATTTCATATCTGGACGCACTGCATAGGTGTCCAGCAAACATCAAATCTCAAAAACCGTAAAATTGAGAAACGGAATCCCTCAGGGCGTCATTTTGTCCCCATTCCTGTTTAACCTCTTTACAGCTGACATCCCACCCCCCAATCTCCCAATTCACAACTTATAACTTATGCATACCAGACCCCTCAGTACCCATCGCTACAATTCAAACTCAGACTTACCTAAACCACCTAGAAGCTTGGCTATCTTCCAACAGAATGTCAGCCTCTGCCGAGAAATCATCTATAACCTTGATCACCACTGACAGACACCAATCATCATTACACCCGCAAGTAACTCTAAATAACTCCATCATCCCCCTAAACAAAACACCCAAAATTCTCGGTATAACCTTTGACACCCACTTCACCTTTACACCTCACATTCAAAACATCATAAACACAGCAAATAGAAAACTAAATGTCCTACGAACTCTATCTCAGCACAATTTAATCAGTGAATCATCCACACTGACAACAACATAGGGTGGGATGGTTTAAACCTCATAAAAAAACCAGTGGTTTAAACCATAAAAAACATGCATAAAATATTTAAAAAATATATTTATTAATGATTTTCTTTAGCATGTTGATATGGTTTTCTCAATTTTTCAATCGAAGAGTAGCTAGCTGAAAGGCAATAAAAAATTTTCTGCTGATTTTATATTATTGTGAGAATGATTATAATATATATATATATATATATATATATATATATATATATATATATATATATATATATATATATCACTATATATATATATATATATATATATATATATATATATATATATATATATATATATATATATATATATATATATATATATATATATATATATACCTGTATATATATATCTATCTATCTATCTATCTATCTATCTATCTATCTATCTATCTATCTATAATTGGGCAGAAATTACTTCAAATTCCCTTAATAAGAAAAAGAAATCTGTCTCATCTAAAGGATTTACAGATGCAAAGAAAAATCCTAAAAAAGATTTGGTTTCTAAGGAGACAAATGATCGTCAATTGGAAGATGATAAATATGAAAAAAAATTGAATTTGAAGACGATATATTTGAGAAATCAAAAGATGATATGTTTACTATTGTGATGTCTCGAAAAAAGAGTAAACAAATAATTTATGGAACTAAAAATTCAAAACCTAATGATAACTTGAGAAGTGCCAAAAGGTTAATGGAATTTTATATTGGTAGATGTGCTTTAAGTGTTAAAAACATTCACTTAGAAGAATTTGTCAAAGATAATTTGGACATAGATTGGTTAAATGTTGAAGAGTTGAATTGCAGGAATCCCTACTCTAAATCCTTTAAAATTACAATTGATGAAGGATTTAAGGAAAAACTTTTAAACGAAGACTTCTGGCCTGCGGGAATAATATGCAGAAAATTTTTTGCTAACAGGAACAAAGGCAACAGTAAATGATGTTTTAAAAGTTTTAAACATATGTATATATTAATATTTATATATGTATATTAATTTTTAAATGTTTTGTTTTACTTTTTAATTTGTGTTTTTACTTCTAAATAATGTACTATGTTTACGAAATAAAGAAATAAAGACTAAAAAAGACTATCTATCTATCTATCTATCTATATCTATATCTATATCTATATCTATATCTATATCCATATCTATATCTATCTATCTATCTATCTATATCTATCTATATCTATCTATCTATCTATCTATATCTATATATATATATATATATATATATATATATATATATATATATATATATATATATATATATATATATATATATATATATATATATTATATATATATATATATATATATATTTTTATTATATATATATATATATATATATATATATATATATATATATATATATATATATATATATATGTTATGTTATATATATATATATATATATATATATATATATATATATATATATATATATATATATATATATATATATATATATATATATATATATATATATATATATATATATATTCCTAGTATTCAAATATAAAGGTAAATAAAAATTCATTTGAATAAACTTTTCTTTATGCATGTTGTTGTTTTTTTTTTTTTTTGTTTTTTTTTTTTTAAAATAATAAAAAGTATAATTTTTTTTTTTTTTTATTATATTATACCCTCTTATTTTTACTTATGAGTTTATGTAAAAACTCAAAAAAAATAATAGTTATCAAGAAAATTTGAAATTTAAGAATCTAAAGAAATTTATTAAGAAATTTTAAAATGTGTTAGCACATGTGTATAACAGTTTCCAGTAGTGATTTTTGCCTTTAAAATCTATTAAAACCATTAAAAACATCAAAGTAGCATAAAAAAATCAAAAAACAAAAACCCACTGGTTTATTTGTTTATGTCAACACAATTTCAGCAATGAATCAACCACACTGACAACAACATACAAACAATTCTCAAGAACTACATTAAACTATGGATCAACAATCTGGTACCCTCAAACCTCATCCACCAACGGAATCAAAATACAAAAAATACAAAATGCTGCCCTTTGAACTATCATAGACTACCTGAAAACTACTCCAATTCAACACCTACACGAAGAAACAAAAATTCTCCCCATTCAGGATCATTTGGACATGATAGGAACACAATTCTATGCCAAGGCTCTCGACCCGACCCACCCATGCCACAACTACCTACAAGATCACACTATATATACATCGTTTAAAATCTCCTCTCCCCTTCACTTCCCTCTATTACTGTTAACTCTTTAGAACCATCCCACCTCCTCCAAACAACATGTCTCTCTCAAAACATATTCATGCATACTTTACACAATACCTCAACAATCGCCCACCAAATCACCTTATAAACTCTCGCCCCCAGGAAATATCAGCAACACAGAATACTCTCCCACGAGAGATGCGAATCTCACTATCCAGATTGAGATCTGGGCATCACCCAGACCTCCAGGAATACAGGCACAGGTTTCAACTCCAAGACGCAACCTCTCCACTCTGCCGAAGATGCCTAATAGAGGCTGAAACAACCGATCACCTCCTTTTAAGATGTCCCCTACTCACCCCCTACAGAACACTCCATCAAATTTCCTCCCTGAGAGACCTGTGGCTTCGCCCGGTGGAGGTCGCTGGGTTTCTGGAGATGACATGGACCCCCCAAATAAGAGGGGCCCAGGGGCAATGAATATATATATATATATATATATATATATATATATATATATATATATATATATATATATATATATATATATATATATATATATATATATATTATTCCCTTTTATCCTTCCCACGGATCACCACAGATTGTAGGTGGGATGTGCAAAATGCACCGGAAACAGTATAGTTAAGTAGAAGAACATGGCCTAAGGCGAAAAGCCCCCCCACCCCCTCATACCTTTAAGTGCGAGCTCGCCATAGTCAAAATCCACCATAAAACTTCACAGCACTGTGACAGACCCCAAATATGGTATCTTGTCAATGCTAGGGTTCATTCCCTGGGGATGGTTCACAACCATGCCTCTCACAAAACCTTGCCATTCTCTCCTGTTATGTTCTTATGCATGATTCTTCTCACTTAAACTGAACTCATATTCCTTTCCTTCAGACTTTTACTGACTCAATCCACTTTTTCTTTGGTCTCCCAGCTTGTCGCTTCCTAACACACACACACACACTTCTGTATGTACAACTTCTTAACCAAATCAACTACCATCCATTCTTTCCAAATGGCCAAACCCCTTTAATACACTCTCATTTATTTCCTTTGCTATACCCCATAACTCCCTAATATGTTCATTCCTCATTATATAAATTTTTCTCATGCCTAACACGCTTCTAAAATTATCCATCTGAACAAACTGCACCTTAGATCTACACCTCTTCTTCCACACTTTAGTTTTACCATTATACATTAACACGAGTACCATCATACCCTCATACAAAGGCCTAGTACAATAGAAACTTAATTTCTCTGTCTACCTTCCTGCCACACAACTTTCCTACTACACTCAGTATCATTCGTTCTCTTTTCAACCAAAAATATAGCCTAAATATTTAAATTGAGATACTTTTTCCAGTTGTCTACCATCCAGCATGACTTTACACTTCAGACTCTCCTCACCTACCACCAATACCATGCTCTTATCTACATTTACATTCAGACCCCTCCTCCTACATACCCAGGCCAATCTCTTTACCAATCTTCTTGAACTTACTTCAGATTCACCACAAAAACCAAATCATCTGCATACAATAAACAAGGTACCCTCCACTTTCTATCATTTTCCTTCAATTTAACACCCTCCCCTGACAAACGTAACTAAAATTCTTTCATCACCCCCATCCATATCCTATTAAAAAGCCATGGAGACATAGCACATCTCTTCCTCACTCCGCTATTAATATTAAACAATTCATTCTCCACTACATTTATTTTTACATACGCTTCACTATCAATATACATACTTTTAATTCCATTCAGAAATCCACCACCAAATTCATATATCATTAACACCTGCCACAGAGCTTCCCTATTGATCCTGTCATATGCCAGTTGCAAGTTCATAAAAACTAAATACAGTTTACTCTTTTCTCTCATTTTCTGACTCATTTACTTCAATATATATATATATATAGTATATATATATAGTATATATATATATATATATATATAACTACATATATATTTATATATATATATATATATATATATATATATATATATATATATATATATATATATATATATATATATATTTCAGGCAGAAGTTTCAGCAGCATTACGATGCAAACATACAGAAGAGTTGATCAGCAAATTGAAAATGCATCAAGAACACCTTCTATAGACAGACCTTCACCCCAAGACCTTATCCTCTACGGTACAAAAACAAGAGTATGTTCATATATATATATATATATATATATATTATATATATAGCAGTTATATATATATATATATATATATATATATATATATATATATATATATATATATATATGCATATGTGAGAATATATATATATATATATATATATATATATATATATATATATCCTCACAGAATTGAGGTGCAAGAATAAAAAGAAAGATACGAAGCATTCTTAAAAACAATTGGGAAGTCAAAAGCAAATTTCAACTTAAAAGTTAGTTTATATATATATATATATATATATATATATATATATATATATATATATATATATATATTTGAGAAGAGGTCATATATCTATATATATATATATTATTATATATATATATATATATATATATATATATATATATATATATATATATATATATATATATATATTTTTTCTTTCTTTCTTTCTTTTTTTTTTTCCCAAGACTGGGAGTAAGGTGCGTGACAAGCACGGAAAAGAAAAGCAGTAGAAGAATATGACAAAAGTCGAAAAGAAAGCCCAGCCTTACTGCCCCCTTTGTACCATTAATTAGTAAGAACTCGTCGCAGTCAGAAAATCCACCCTAGAGCTTCACGGGACCTCGACGGATCCTCACTATGGTAAATCGTCAAGTGTAGGGTTCATCCCTTGGCCCAGGTGGGCCACAACCATACCCCCTTACAACACCCCGCCATTCTCTCCTATCATGCACCTTTCTTCTCGCCTCTGCCAAACTCACATTTCTCTCCTTCAAACATTCGTTTACTGACTCAATCCACTTTTTCTTCGGTCTCCCAGCCGGTCGGTTCCCAACACACTCACCACTATACATCCGCTTAACCAACCGACTATCATTCATCCTTTCCACATGACCAAACCATCTCAACATACTTTCATTTATTCTCACGCACAACTCTCTAATACGTTCATTCTTCATTTTATCAATTCTTCTCACACCTAGCACGCCCCTAAGATTGTCCATCTGAACACATTGAACTTTAGATCTATACTTCTTATTCCAGACCATAGTCTCACTACTATACAATAAAACAGGTAACAACATACCCTCATGCAAGACCCTAGCGCACTCCAGAGTTAGTCCTTTTACATTCACCAATAATTTAATTGCACCAGCCACCTTCCTGCCATTCACAACTTTCCTACTACACTCTGCATCATCCGTTCCCTTCTCATCCAACACATACCCTAAATATTTAAACTCAGACACTTGTTCCAGCTGCTCACCATCTAGCATAACTTCACACTGAGGGCTATCCTCACTCACAACCATAACCTTATACTCACATATATATATATATATATATATATATATATATATATATATATATATATATATATATATATATATATATATATATATATATATATATATATATATATATATATATATATATATATATATAAAAGGGATGTGGTATAACAGATAGCTTTGGGGTGTCAGGAGAAAATAAGAATGGTAGGATGGTGATTGATTTCTGTGAGGAGAGAGGTATGTGTGTTAGTAATATTTTCTTTAAACACAAGAGAAATCTTAAGTATACTAGAGTTGGTGTAGGTAGAGATGGTGTCGAAGTGAAAAGTATTGATGGATTTTGTGTTGGTGAAGAAAGAGATGTTGAAGCATGTGTTGGATGCCAAACGTGAAGCAGGTTTAGGAATCGGATTATCGGATCATTATGTTGTTTTATGTAAAAAATTAAGTTATTGGGGGCTTGGATGGAGAGGAAAGTGATACGGAAGGAAGTGGGTAGAATTAAGAGTGAGAAGTTAAGCGGTAAAGGTAATAAGGATAAGTATTTAAGAGCACTTGCATGTAAATCAGTTAAATAGGTTTTACACACTAAAACCTACATAAATGTAGGTTTTAGTGTGTAAACAATTTTAACCTGATTTCACGATTTTGTTTGTTTTTTCGCCTGTTTGTTTTTGTCTGTTGTTTGTTTTGTGGTGGATGTGTGTGCATGTAGGATGGAAGATTTGCACAGACGTGGGCTTACTATCGACTTTACTAACATCCGTGGCTTGCAATCTAACTCTGCATCCGTGGAACACCACCTCTCTAACTCTAGCCCTAACCTTTTGCTCCTGTCTGAGACCCAGATGGCTAGAAATTCATCCTCTAACTCGTTTAATATGTCCAACTATAACTTATTTCATAATTTCCGTCTAAAGGGTGGAGTATGTGCCTATGTTAACATAAACACTCCTGTAACACGTCTCGTGAATCTCGAATCTCCTAATTTCGATGTTCTATGGCTTAAAATCTTTCTTCCTTCTACTACAATAATCTTGTGCTTCTGCTACTGCTCTCCTAATAGAACAGATTTTCACGCCTTTTTTGAATATCTTACTACTTCTCACGAGACTGTTATATCTTCTCATCCAAATACTGAGGTCCTCTATTTAGGGGATTTTAATGTACATAACACTGAATGGTTGGGGTCCTCTCATACTGATTTAGGTGGGGAGGAGGCCGAATCATTCAGCATTCTCAACGATCTGGAGCAACTAATTAAAGAACCCACACACATTCCGGATCGTCCTAACCAATTCTTGAACACACTTGACCTATGTTTCACCACTAGTCCTTCTCTCTTAAAATACACCACTTTCGCTTCTATCGGTAAATCTGACCACAACCTTATATCTCTTAATTTCAATACTTTCTCTCCAACAGCTCCATCCTGCCTATGCGTTTTTTCTGGCACTTTGATCGGGCCGATTGGGGGGCTTTGCGTTGCTTCTACGCTAACTATAATTGGAATGACTGCTTTGTCTCTGGTGATGCTTCGACTTCTGCCGATAAGGTGGGAGCTGTAATCGTTGATGGGATAAGCAGGTTCATTCCTTCTTCGACTAAATCTTTCTTCCTCATAATTCATGGTTCGATCGTGTTTTGCTTTCTGGCCATTCAGGCTAGAGAGACAGAGCGTATCGGGAGTGGAAATCTCTTTCTCCTATCACTCTTGCTAATTTTCACTTGCTAGAAATCGTTGCAGGGATACCCTCTTCGACGAGCAAAGTGAGCTTTCATCAAAAAAGTGCGCCAACCTCCTTGGTTCTCCTACTGAGAAATCTTTCTGGCAAACATCAACAACTTTTGTAAATCTGTCCTTCCTCCTCTTCTTCGCTCTGGATGGTTCTGTTGGTAATACTCCAACTGAAAAGACCAATCTCTTTTGCCTTCTTTTCCCACTAACTCAACCCTGGATGATTCTGGCATTCCCTCATCCTCCTTCTTCCCTCAGGTGTCCTATGCCTTGCCTGTGGCTGCATTTGATCGGGTGCATTGGCTCCTGAAATCTACGAACATTAGGAAGGATATTATATATATGGCGTTCTTCCCGAATTTTGAGGGAATGTGCAACCCCGCCTCTCGTTCAACTATATTCTCTATGTCTCAATACTAACACTTTCCTCAGTGTTGGAAGCACGCACATGTCCAACCGATTCCGAAAAAAGGAAGCCGCTCTGATCCCTCTAACTATCGCCCTATAGCTCTCACTTGTGTTCTATCTAAGATCTTTGAAACCCTTCTCAACTCTCATTTCTTAGATCATCTGGAATCTCATTCACAGTATGGCTTTCGGCGTTCGAGGTCTACTGGCGATATACTTTCCTATCTTACTGATTTATGGTTTTCCGCCCTTAGGAACTACGGGAGACTTGCGTGGTGGCGCTTGACATATCCAAAGCATTTGACCGGGTATGGCACGCGTCACTGCTCTCCAAGCTCCCTTCCTTTGGGTTTCCTCCTTCACTTTGCTTACTTATGTCTAGTTTTCTCTCAAATCGCTCAATGTCGGCTGTTGTTGACGGGGCGACTTCTTCTTCTTTTTCTGTTAATTGTGGTGTTCCTCAGGGTTCTGTCTTATCTCCTACTTTATTCTTACTTTTCATTAACGATCTTCTCACCTGCACATCTAACTCTATCCACTCGTATGCCGATGACTCGACCCTTCATTCTTCAACTCATTTCAATTCTGCTCCCTTACTTCTAGAATTGCCTCTGTCCTAATCATTCCGATTCTATTCTCGCTGATCTGGATAGATTTCCGGGTGGGGTCCTCAACCTTGAGAAATTTAATTCTTTAAAAACTCAACTTCTACAAATTTCCCTCTAAAACACCTAACTTTCCTATTCTTTCGACGGTTCTCTCTCGTCTCTCCTGTGGACAATATAAACATCCTTGGCCTTTTAACATAAACAAAAAAAGTCTTGAAACCTCACATCACAATGGCTGCTAGGGCGGCCTCAAAGAAACAAACTGGGGTTCTTGTTTAGACTGGTGAGACTTTTTTTCCTCTTCAGTTACTCCATACAAAGGCCTCATCCGCCCTTGTATGGAGTACTGCCCTCATATCTCTGGTTCCACCCGGCTTTTGGACAGGGTCGAGTCAAAGGCCAAAAGATTTTATAAACTGTTCCGAACTTTCCACTTCACTTCTTTGACCCTCTATCTTTGCGGCGCGATGTTGGTGCTTTATCTCTTTTTCTATAGGTACCGCAGCGTAGGTGCTCGAGGGAACTTGTCACTCGCGAACCTCCACCTTTACGACGTCCCGTAGCACAAGGGGTGCTGTGTCTGCGCATGAGTTTTGTGGTGATAGGGCAACCCAGGCTAGTTCGCTGCGGTGCTTCCTTCTTCCAGCCACTTCTGTTCTGTGGGAATTCTCTTCCATCTTCTGTGTTTCCTACGAATTTTAATCTCCCTGCACTTCAGCCTGTGTCTGTGCTCATCTGTGTAATTTGCGTTAGTTGTGTACTTCTTGAGGCGTGTAACACCCCTCCTTGAATAGGGTTCTGCCCGTGAGTGGTGATGACAACTGTAAAAAAAAAAAAAATGTGAACAAGTTGAAACTAAACAAATCTGAAGCAAATGAAGGAAGCGGTTGTTAGTAGTGCCAATG
>JABUQX010109857.1:0-43582 GCA_015478945.1 Trachelipus rathkii
AATAAAAGTTTTCGCTAATTAAATTAATGCTTAATATAACATTATCCATGAATACTATAGAATATATATGTAAACTATATATAATTAATACGAACAAACTAAAACACACCTTACGCTCGAATAACTACTAACTATATAACAAAGTTCCATCTTAACTCAACATGATAATGATAATCTAACAATAAGCGAGTCAGTAGCGAAACGTAACTTTCCATACTTATTTTCAAAGCATACATATAAACTCATAATATCTTAAAGTTAATTTATTAATTAATTTATAAAATATAAAGTTAAACAAAATAATTTATTCAACATTTGTAAATAAAATTATTACATATTCTAAGAATTCAAAGAGGACTTACTTTATACAATAGTTTTTATAACATTAACATAATGAAATAAAATTTAATATAAATAATTCATTTCCAGTAATAGCGACCTTCAAATTTATCACAAAAACGAAGTGTTATGCAAATTTAAGAAAAATCCCTCTCATACTTAACAAACAGTAAAGTTAACTAACATTGCTACTAGCGAATATAAATAACCTATTTCAAACTTTATGATAACCCACATAATAATGTATAATTGTATGGATTTTTAACTTAACAAGATATAATTGTTTTAACCAAAAGAATGCTTCGATTGTTTACTGCAGTTTATTTATAACAGACCTAATTAAACGATATTATGATAGGTAACATAAGGCTTTATTCAACTCACATCTACATAAAGCTACATTCAATACCTGAACTGAGAGTATAATGTCAACGACATAACCTACCATACCCTAATTCAACGTATTAGAATATATTGCATAACATTCACAAATGATTAACTCATACTTTAATCTATAAGTGTAACAGTGGCCTAACAGGATAAAATGTAACAAAATACTTTCTTAAACATAGGTATCTCATATTATACTACTCCGACTGTTATAATGTTAGCTTATATTGATATGAAAGGTATGTTATACTATTGCATATTTCGTTGGTCTGTTATGATAATTTTTTAAATATGATAATTTTTTTTGTATAATATATATTATATGTATAAGGTTAAAAATAACAATGATATAGATACAGGTATTGTATTCAAAGTGTAGAATAGGTACCGTTCTGTACATATATAATAGTTAGTTTTAACTTTACTTGTTGTTAAGTTATATGGTAATTACTTGTTTAATGTTTGGCTGTATTTAATCGTTACGTTAAGGTAATGTTGAGTTTTGTCGTTTGTATACATTATAATCATTAACTTATTCAGATTTATGTATATATATAATAGTTTAATATATAATGACTTATATTGATATGTTATAAATACTATTGTTTCACGAGTATATAATGCATATATTACGTTTGGCAGTATATTAAAGAACTTAATTATTTAATGTATATAGTTTAAATTCAAAATGATATCTACGATAATATGACTGAATCATAGTTCAAATGATCATAGATCATAACAGGCTAGGAGGGTAGTTGAATAGTTGGTTGATTTACTGATTTACTATTTGATTAAACTGCATTTTTTTATTAAAAAAAATAAATAATCAGTAATATTTTATTTTAATTCATTATAAGAAAATTATTTTTTAATGCTTGTTTTGGATATAAAACTTTGTTATTTTTTTTAATGTTTGGATAAAAACTTTGTTATGTTTGCAATTTTAAGATCTGACAAAATTATAAAATGATAATGGCACAATGTTATCAGGTGAATATAGTGGCAAATAACACTATATGTTATTATGAAGTTAAATAAAAACTATTTGTTTATACGTTTAGTAATATATTATCGTTGGTCTGTATGAATATAATATAGATATACCAGGGTTATTAATAATTTTTTTGATTAAAATCTTACCTATATAATGTATTATCGTATAAACTATAATTAATAACAATTGATATGTTAATTAAGAAGTAAGTATATGTTTGAAAAAAAGTATCATGAATAGGTTATTACGTATATTTGTTACGTATTATACTGTGTTGGTTAACTTACTGTTTCGTATAATAGTAATTATGACGAATCATATTGTTTAAATATGTTATAAGTTAAGTTTTTAATCTTACTATTTCACAAAATACATTGGCCTTCAATCAAAGAGATAATATAATTAATCATAATATGATTACGTATTGAATTTAAAACAAATTATAATTAATATTAACCATATATAAAGATGAGGGGGATAAGGGGAACTTGCTATATTAGATAAATAGCACTGATATATAATTATAAATACAATTAATAATAGACGAAAATCTTTTGATCAGTATTGCCAAAAATATATACTGTTAGATCAGTACTGAAAAAAAATATAGAACAAAGGTTTATGAATATAAAAAATTTAATTGAATAACAATAATTAATTAAAACATAATATTAATAATCTAATATAATTATATTTAAATAGTAAAATAAATTATTACATTGAAATTAAATTGATTTAATAGACGTAATAAAACTCTTCAAAAGATGATGAAAATATTAATGCTAGTATTATTTAGATAATAACGAATCTTGATTCGATGATAAGTTAAAACATATATCAAACATTTGATTGAATTAGACTCGGCATGAAACATTAATTTCTAGATTCATTCGTTTTGATTCTATCTAGTATAATTTAATTTACTATTGCTTATAAGGTGTGTTGTTTGGTGGGTGTGGAATATTGTTCAGAAGTCTCTTTTACGTGTATTATAGCTATAATGATATAAAGTCTTTATTTATAAATTATAGTATAAATACTTATGTTTAACGTATAGCATTTATAATATTTCACCGTTGAGATTATTATAATTAATAAACATAGTGGTATATATGTATATAATTTTATGCTAAATGTTACTAATATAATGGTAAATATATATATATATATATAGTGATGGTGGTAGACTTCTGAATGAACACGCTAAATATAAGGAGGATTATTAAACAATACGGGGGGAATGAGAGTACTGGATATCTAATAATTTCGATTTATTATTCATGTGCAGACATGATACTTGCTCATGATATAACGAAACGTGGTCGACTTACTCAGGAGCGAAATACTCACGTAATTATCGTGGTTTTCCATACATTCGCTGATATCTATGTTAATAGTCTTTGGTTTGTGTATCCCTGATGACTCTTTATCTTCTGATATATCTGATCTCCTTGCTTACTCGAAAGTTTTAATATTCGATATGATGAATCGGTAGCAAACTGGTTCGGATTATATACATTGATCTACTTATTGCGGGCAATATAATGTTATTATATATCGTGCTTTCAGATATAGATGAATTATATAGATCGTTGTTTGATCTACTTTCTACAATTCTTAGTCTCAGACAAACGGGAGGGGATGGAATGGACGTAGGAGTAGGGATCATAAGGGTATAGATTTATTTTATAATTAGTTGTACTGATGCATAAATAGCGATAACGTTTGATTAACGTTAGCATGGTATTATAACGGTGTCGGTGCAGCCGCTCGATAATTATGAGCCGTCATAAGCTACTGATTGTGGATTTTATGTTATGTTTTGGATATATCAGCAAGGAGATCACATAAAATAGATAGACTCACGGAGGAGATTGCATCATGAAATGATAAAACCAATAACAAATCAAAGATTCTATCAGGACATATGCATTAGTCATAGATTGGAGTAGGAGGGTTAGCGAGGAGAGCAAAATGTACGTGTTTTAATGATTTGGTACCTTCGATGATGAGGGGCGGTCTTATACTTAAGGGTTTGTAATAACAAACGACAAAGTTATTATAGGTATAAAAAAATCTTAAGGAATAGATTTGCTCGAGGAGAACTCGAGAGCATTAAGATCACTGCGGGGGAGTATATGTGGTGTGTTTATAGATTTTTATCTGATTTATTGCTTTTAGGGTATGTAAAACAACACTCTTTTTAGTAAAAATACTTATTGACTTGAATCAATAGATCATATAGATTAGGTGGTGTCATCAATTTTAGATTCGAGTTCGCCACGCCACTTAAATTCATGACTCCATCGTGTATTTTTGGTGGAGTGAGGTGATAGGATAGAGGTATATGGTTTGTAATATTTACACTGTCTATGGATTATGTAAACAACAATTTTAGTTAAAAATATATATTAGATCAACTTAAGTAATCAATTAGATCAAATTAATAGATCATAGAAGGGTGGGAGGAAGGGTGGAGGGGATGAGAGGGTGGTTTGATTTATATAAATTATACTGATTTAGGTAATGTAAAACATAATATTTTAGGATAAAAATATAAATTTGAATCAATATATCAATAGATTATAGAGGGGTGCAATATATCATTGAGGGTGGGGAGGGTGGGTGGGGGTTTGATTTTCTAATTATTCTATTGTTTAAAGACATGAAAAACATAACAAATTCAACTTAAAAACTAGAACGGACTAGGGTCCCCCCAGACCCACCTCGATAAGATTAGCAATTTAAGATGGAATTAGCAATGGAGGGAGGGGAGGCATAACGTTGGTAGAGAGAAGTATCGGACTATTTTAATTTTAATCGACGTATCTTAACTAGCTCTTTTAGTAGTGTTTGTTAAAACCCAATTATATTTCTTCCTATAACATTTTTATAATCATCTTTATGAAAAAATAATAATTCATTTATTTATTGTAATTATTTTAAATATTTTTTATTATAACAAATATTATATATGAATAAAATAAAATTTAAATCTTATAAAAAATTTATTGGATAATATTAAAAAAATAATTTTGAATAACAAAATTATATTTTAATATGATAAAATATAAATATTATTATTATATTAAATAAAAATAACAAATGAATGCTTACATATACTTAGCACCTCGCATTCACAGGCTCTATCACCTCTCCAGTGTGCTTGAGGTTAACCTACATTCTGTTCTCTTCTTTAGTATCTCTTATACTTCAATCATTCACCTTCCTTCCTTCATCTTCTTCTGTTTAGTCAGATCTCTTAGTGCATATTTCTTTACTAGGGACTTCCCCTCCGGGGATCCCACAGGACACCTTCTTTAATTCGAACTGGTATAATATCCTCTATATATAATTCGGATCTAACATAACTGTACCCATTATTTAAATTTAAACATATACTTTCTTGACGAACAAATTTTTCAATAGGGAAAGTCTGAATAATTTTTTTTAATTTGACTCTCAGTCACCGAGTTGTCCTTGAAATTCGACTCAAGTTTCACTCTTGACTCAAGATTCCTTATTTCTCATCGTACTTCCCATCCTTCTCTGAACTATCTCGACCTTTCTGACTATTCCTTTTCTCACTACTCCTTATAATTCTTTTTCGTTTTCTCAGTTTATATTTACTGGGGCCACCGCTAATCGCATTTCCGAAAAGGGACTGGCAATATGTATTATAGGGGGTTACCATGAAACCCTATACGAACTTATAACCATATCTATTATTCGAGATTCTATACAGGGTTCAATATCACTCATTAAATATAAATAGACACACAATATTATGGATTATTTTTTAACTAAATATATATTTCTTACTCATATATTATAGCACGTCAACCGTAATATTATCTTATCAGGAGGTATAGCACCGGTGCGGCTCCGGAATTACGAATCAGATCCGAATTCCACTCATCATATCATTATTTCCTATCCTCTATGTACCATCTATCTAAATTATTTCGCTATCATCTTAATCGATACATTATCAATTTTTAGGTGGGCAGCGTCCACCTCATTTCGGGTGAGCGCAAAGTGATATACATAACGGGTTACTCGATCACAACCTTTAGTCAGCGCTCTCCAAATTTATTAGGACACACGATATACGATAACGCCTAACCTGATATTAATATTTATATATATATATATAATATATATATATATATATTATTATATATTTATATATATATATATATATATATATATATATTACTATATATAGATATTATATTATATTATATATATTAATATTTATATATATATATATTATATATTATATATATATATATACCTTATAGTATAATATATATATTTAATAAATATATATATATATATATATATATAATCTATTATTATATTAATATAATTAATATTAAATATATTAATTAATAATATCTATTAATATATATATATATATATATATTATATATATATATTATATTAATTAAATATATTATATATAATATTAATATATATAATTTAATATATTAATATACTTTAATATTATTTATAATTATATAATAATAATATAATATAATATCAATACTATTTATATTATATATACTATATATATTAAATTATATATTATATATATATATATGTAAAATAATAATAATAATATATATATAAGAATTAACGATTCCAAAACCTGGCCAGGATTGATTAATACAATATAACAATAGTACGATTAGGAAGGCTTAATTGCAGGGGAAATTAAATATAATATAATAATAATAAATAAATTAATATTAAAATAATATAATTAAATAATTAATCAATAATAATTAATAATAATATTAATTAAATATAATAATAAATAATAATAATTAATAATTAATTAATAATAATAATAAAATAATAATTCAAATATAAAATAAATACAAATAAATATAATCAGTAAGGATCAAACGCGCCGCCCGTCCGATCCGTGACAGTAGCGGTTGACGAGTCCAGCGAGTTACTACTAAGATAGTTTATTACTTAACTAGAGTTAACTTATAAAAGACCACTAGATGATAAAGGCTATTTTATATTAATTTATTGTACATATAACTTACATTGATTCACACAAGCATCTTAATCTAGAGCGGAGATTATATCATTTGTAAATAGACAGCTGGTTTATAAAATTTTTTACAACATATCAGAATCAATATTTTATTCATATTAAGGAATAAATTCTTATAATCTTTCCTTCATGAATTATTATATATTATCTTATATTAAATTATGTTACACTATAAACTAATTTCATTTTGCAAATCACTCGTATAAATTTAATAAAACAGTGGTGTTATTAAATACTTTTACAATAATTAATTAATTACAAGTCAACTTCAAATTTAGGCTACGTACTCCAAGTATAAATGAAACTTCAATAACTATAAGGGTGAGTAAATTAATTAAATTCTCAAATTATGCAATAGGACCAATAGGAATACGATAATAATAGACGTCTCTATATATAATTTTAATTCATCGATAGTTTAAAAAGAAATATAATTCAGGAGTTTTTCTGTCCCAATTTTACGAGGAAGGAAAGTATACAGTTGAGTGTAACTGACTCGCTCCTGTAATGAGGGTTACACCTATTTAAAATATATAATTAAATTAAGCCGATAAGCTAATTAAATACAAGAAGAAAGAATGAAATGAGATTTCAGATGGTTTTCAGAACACGTGAGGTTGAGTAAAGTAGTAGTTTCATAAAGATTCTTAGATAGAATAATAAACAAACGATGAGAGCTATAGGGCTACGTATTAGTTATAGATAGGATCCAGTAATGCAGGCTTTCTTTTTTCTAGGAATTAAGGTTGAACATGTGCGTGCTTCCCAACAACTTATACGATAGTATAGTATATAGTATGGAAATGATGTCACTAGTATTTATATAAGACATAAAGAATATAGACACGTATATAGCTCATTCCCTCAAATACTTCGGGCTTTTTCCAATACCCTGTAGTGTTAAACATTACTAAAATGGATAATAACCGAGTAGGATAATACCCGAGTAATATAATATAATACTAATTCAATTTTGTAGCCTTGAAGATGAGAGTTTAGGAAATTTGGAAAAAAGTTTTAATCTCTTTATCGAAATTGAATCTAATACAATTTTAAATCTAACAAGAAAATATTTTATTATAAACTTTTTTTAAGTAAGTTAAGTTAACGGTTAACGATGTAGGGGATAAAATTTTTAATCACTATCGTTTATAGTACCTGTATTAATTTTATTTTCGAATTACGAAAGCGTTAAAATGTTAAGCTAGAAAAATTTTAACTGAAGTTAATTAAACGGATTAACGCTTAACTAGCGTTAATGCCCACCTTTGTATATAATTATTATATATTACTATATAGTAATAATATATATATATTATTATATATATATATTAATATATATTATATATAATATATAGTATATATATATATATAACTATATATATAAAAATTATTGAACAGGATATACATAAATTGATTTTATTTTGACTGATGGAGGAGGAATAGCCGCTAAGTTTCTTAATCAGTATTTCGGTTACCTTTTATTCTACCTTTATCTATACTTTATTTTATATAAACTTATATTTATATATATATATATACTATATATATATATGAGTATATATATATTAATGATATAATATAATCTGTTTTATTTTTTACATTTAGACTTTGTTTAATTTTTTTTATATAGTTCATAGACAAGGAAATTTTTAAGTTCAGACATAAGGTTAAGTATAACACGTGGGTTTGATTGAATAAAATGTGTTTTAGTGGCAAGCTTCTGGCATAAATTAAAGACGCTTGCCACTAAAGAATTTTCTGAACAAACTTAACTAACTAATTTTCTGACTTAGAAAATTTTTTTGACTTAGAAAATTTTCGTCCTCAAATGTGTGGCGGTCGCTGTCCTACAGTAAGTTATAGTATATATAATACTATGTATCTGTTGGAATTAATCTATCTATTATTTAAGTTTTTCATTAGTTTTTCAAGGTAAGATACTAAAATTATTATTATATATATATAGTGTATATATCTAATCTATATTATATTATATCTATAATACTGTTATATGTAGTGTATTATATTGTTTCTCATATCTATATATATAGTATATACTTAACAAATGTATCGTTATATTTATATATTATTCCTACTTTATATTACCACAAACACGACGTGATATTACAGAAATAAGCCAAGTTATGCTTTTCATTTATCAATTGTATGATTCCTTACGAATACTTTTCCTTTTACTTAGTCACAAGATGTTACTAATGTATCGATCACACTAATATATTTATTTTTACTCACCCCTTTGGTAAATCTGCAAATCTTCTGTGTTGATCAATATTTATATTATTCATGAATTATCATATAATGTATGCTCACTGTTTATAAATGCTCAGATTTAGTGATTAGTGTAATATTCCGTTCCCGTAATTATGCTATTATTTAAAGTGTTTGTAATGTAGAAATGGATAATATTGAAAATGCTGGTTCAATATTTGAAATTAATATGATTTATTGTGTACTATATAGTATATTATTTTAATATTGATTAGAGAAGGAAAAATGTTTCTTCTCTATATATAAGTAAGTATTATTTTTATTAATATTTTATTATTATTAATATAATATTATTGAATGAAATTTAGAATAAAATATTTTATTTAAAATTTCTTGTGTACTATAAAGATGTCCAAAGCATTAAAATCATATATTATTATTTTTTTAAAGTGTATCAGTTTTAACGGCCAGTCAAAGTAACGCTTTCGTATGTACTCAATATTATGATGATCTGGTAACATTGGATATTTCTCATAAGGTACTCGTTTATATATTAATATATTTATTTAATATTTAATTTGATTATACATTATTATTTAATATTAAAATATTATAAATGTTACTAATTAAATTAGACTATTAATAAATAAATAAAAAACAAACTTTTCTTATATAAATTGTAAGTTCAAAAAAAGGATGTGATTCTCATAACGTTTTGCTATTTAATCGTCTGCTGTAGTTCCTGCATATAACTCGAGCTATATAGATTTGTTACGTTTACTATATATAACGCTTGCGTTTCAAATGATCTCAGGAAAAGAGTTTAATCTCGGGTCTCGATGGTAACAGCATCTCATATAATTTTATACTCCTAACATCATATAAATCTACGAGTTTGATTATATTTATCATGTAGATTATTTATATATAATTATTTTTGCTGTGTCACACGATGAATTTTAAATTGAATGATCCACGGAATATCATTGAATATACTCTGTGATACTATAACGCATGATTATTAATCTCTTTAATATTTTTTAATTATTTATATATTTTTTTTCAACAATTTATCTATAAACGACTCTCACACCTACTACAATGGCTCAAATGTATTTATTTTTATATTTACTTACAGGATTATTAATAATCTACAGTTTAGTAATGTATTTACACACTAAATAGGTTGGAAAAAGCCCGAGTTCTTTGAGGGGAATGAGCTTACGTGCTAATATTCTTTATGTTCTTAATACTGCACTTTCCCATCAGTGTGGAAGCACACGTCACATGTTCAACATATTTATCACGAAAAAATAGAGAAGCTCACCGCTCTGATTAATCTATTCACTAACTTAATTACGCCCTAATTAGCTTCTCAACTTATGTATTTACACTATATATATATAATCTTATGAAATTACCTAGACCAAGATCTAACTTCTTAAATCATACTGAGAATCTATAACATTCTACTTCTATATCCGATCGCTTAACGTTACGTAAGCATTTAGTGTTTCAAATTGTCACTTAATAACTGGTAGCGACTATTTTACTTATTATATTATAACCTAGATTTTATGGTTAATTTATATATTACTAAGCTCTATATAGATAACTTACTGGCAGACTTAATTAGACGTAGTGAGCTCTCTAGATCAATATCCAATAAGCTATTATGACCGGTAGTTTAATGGCATACTAGCATCATTGCTTACTCTACAGATGACTCACCTCTACCTTATCCCTCTTTAACTTCAGCATTACTTATTGTCTAATAGCTTATTTCTTATTATTTCAAGGTATCGCTTAAAACTAAGATAGTTGAGTCCTCATTGCACCGAAACATATTAATTGTAGGGCACATTTCTAGATCAATTTAAGTTGGAAAGAACGACGTTTAACTCAGACATGGTTAGCTACTCTTCCATACTGCGCATGAGCTAGTCTTACGCATATATATTTCATATTTATTTTTTAATTTTAACATCACTATTAGAACTTGGGATTGGGAGGTAGCATTGCTCTCATCACATGAACTACCTGCAGCAATATTTTACTTCTATTATCATTGCCTATATTCTATTTCTTTCTATCTCTCGAGATTCATACTAGAGAGTCTATGTACTTTACAGTAAAATCATTGCCTTCACGGTTTGACGTAGACAGATCTACTGCACTATGTAAACACTCTTATATTAATTTACAACTCTACTCGCTCTGTCACCATCGTTTTACTTCTATTATGAGTCGTCACGTTAACATAAGACATCCGCATATCTGTTCTAAATCTTCGACGCTTCTTTATTTTCAACTCCTCCGATACATAATAGAGATTTGGACGGGGTTGCGCATTTCTTTCTGATATTACAACCTTAAAGAAATTATTGATGAAGGATTACTAGTCTATATTACCTTCTCTACAAGTTAATTCCGATTATTCAAATCTTAGTCCTCTATTCTCTGACGCAATGAATTCATTGACATTGATCAGCTCATTCCTGAAATAGGATCTTGACACACTTTTTGACGGTTACTGGTCTCGGTCATCGGTGTTGTGAAATCAATTAATTAGCTTCCTTGGTCGCGTAAGATGTAAAGAAAAAATTAGTCTGGAAATATCCTTATTCACGAGTCAATATACCTGACCTCTACAAAGGAGGAATCACACAGCAATAGGACATAGAAAAGAAGGAATCACGAGACTATTCAGGACACAGGAATCGAACACATCACTACTGAAGAAAGAAAAGTACTGCCTAAGGAAAGTAAAGAAATTATCACAAGAGAAGTTGTCAGTATTTGTTAGTAGAACTGTATTGCTAAAGAGGTTTCGATAAGGAGGAGCAGTTCCTACATTGGAGTATATTCTGCACTACTGTCCGAGAAGCTCATTAGGTCACATGATTCTACGAAGACTTTACGAGACGCGAGTAGAGCTTCCTATCCTGTTCTGTTTCTCGCTCACGTATACTTTCGAGTGTTAAGGTAATGAGCTCACTACTGAGTTCAAATGGGTACACAACATACGCTTGGAAACTTTCGAGTAATATTACAGAGGTATCCTCATCTGCATTTCCGAAATAGGTACATTGGCTGGGCGCTAGACTGATTATTTCTACGCACCTATAAAGAAAAAGTAAGACGTTGAGCGCAGCTTTTTGATAGTAGACTATGTGTCGGATGAGATACGAAACAGTTATACAAAGGGCTTTAAGTTATATCTAATCATTATGTTTTAAACTAATATAAGATAATGTTATCTCCAGAGCTGAATTGCGACCTGCTCGTTAACTCTCTCCTGTGCACTGTGACACGAATGGGGGGGGTAGAAAAATAGGAAGCATGTGTTCTTGGACACACTCGCGCGCCGACGAATTGAGTTGTGTGTCGGTCCTTTGAGAGTTAAACCTGTTTTTTATTTGATACAATTATTTACATTAAGACTTATTTATGAGTAATCCTGGCATGTCGCAGTGCGCCAGGTGTTAGGGTTTGTCCAGAAAGTATAACTTTAATCGAAGGACTGTTTATTGCAAATGGGTTCAACTACTGGCCTTCATCCTGATATTTTAAAAGATTTCAGACATGATGGTCCAAAATTGACCAAAAATATAATCATTCGTCTTGATGACCGAAACAAGTTTCAACTTAAAATATATAATGTAATATCGACCCTAGAAGACGTTCTCAGGTAAAATCCATGGAAATTAAAAACAACTAAATGCGGAGAGGAGGCCGCACATAGATAGATCTTGACAGACACTTGATGTTTTGAATATAGGTATTGTATTTCAGAATTTTTTAGGGACGTATTTTGCTCCTAGCCAGGCTAGTTTGCTGACAGACATTGTTTTTTTTCTAGTACACGCCTCTCCTAGGGTTCCCTAGGCGTCCATCGGCCAAATCACGAACACGCTGGAGCATGTGCTTCATTTTACTTCCTAAATTCTCAGTTTGGTGTCTGTGTATTCAGGCTACCTCTTCATTAGTTCGCACTATCTCCTAGCCGTCTCATAAATGATGATGTATCAGAATATTTTAAATCACAATAGTTGATTATTTATTTGTTAAATAGTTTGCGCTCTCTACACTGCTCCTATAACACACTTTATTTACACCAGCACTGCAGATCACGTACCTATTGTTTAGGTAACTTTCTAATACTTACAAATTGATGAGACCATTCACAGGTGTTATCTTGCGTATGTCTTTTAGCAGACTTCACTCACACATCATAGCAGTAGTGGAAAATTTTTTTAGGCCGCTCGCAGCACGAAAGTTTGCTCTTCGAGCTATTTTTTTTCCACTACAACTTTTTAACATACATAAATAAAGGCGTCACAAAATTAGCACTGCTGGGCTAGATTGTTATAGTTTAGAGTCGAGATAAACGATGAATCTGTGAAATAAAGAATAGATAGATAGATAGATACGAAAGGAAAATAATATTGAATGATAAGATCGGATATTTAGATGATGAGTGAATCGAATGATATGATTAAACGATTAACGAATTGATTGATCCGATGTCGTAAGAATGACTTGATAGATCTCAGATCGCATTAGACCGGATGATAGCGCGCACTTTAGAATGAAGTATACGATGATGAGCCGTAATTTTTTTGATTGTTTAACGATTAAGAATTTGAACGTGATCGTTAACTTTCTCATTAACGGTGCACCTTGTGTATATATAGATGGATAAGATGTAATGATATTATAGATATGATGAAATGATCGATGATATTGATGAATTAGATGATGATGATGATTTGAATGATGTATAATGATGATGATTAGATTGAATGAATGGTGATATGATTAGATGTATAGATTATTATATATCATATATATATAATTAGTAAGATAAATAGGATCATGATGAATGATAGATAGATAAATGATAGAAGTATGATTGATTATATATATAGATAAATGAATGATAAATATAGTAGATTAGATTAGATGTAATTAGATTAGATTAGATTAGTATCTAAAAAAAAAGCAATGATGAAATGTATTAGAATTATAGATGTAATTGATAATATAATTAGATTAAGTGAATATGATTATAAGTAATTGAGTATATGCTAGATGATATGAAAAGTATTAATGATAGTATTTTATAGTTATAGATTATGAGCAATAATTTATCTATATAGACTATATAGATTTATGATATTAGATATGATGTATTGATGATTATGATGTAAGTAATTAATTAGATTAGACTAGATATGATTATATAGTATATAGATTATGATAATGATGATATATAGATATGTAAATTGATATATATATATATGATTATGATGAATTAGATATGAATGATTAGATAGGTTTAGTTGGAATGAAAAAGATCGTGAACATACTAAGACTACTGATAGGATAGTTAAAAGCAAAATCGCTTTGAAAGAAGCTCATTCTTTTTCGACATGAGAATTCGAGCTCTCCTTGATAATACGAATACCAACACTAGCTATATACACACACACTAAAAATATCTCTCGAGAATTATATAGCATTTCTACATAGTGTCTTAAACAATTTGCTCTAAACAAATCATCACACAACTGAATTTCAAGTTGGAATTTCTATGCGAGAATGAAAAGACTAATTAGACACAGGTCACTCTGAGTGGATGAGATTATCAAACAATTCTTCATGCATTCTAAAACTCCTTGTATGTTATTGACTGAGCACACGACGCGTGCTTCTAAAGGGGCATGCACAATTAGATGTCTCTCGACTTGATCGTAGAAATATTCTGTCAGTAAATGTTCATGACAACGCATAGAGTGTAGAGTATTCATGTAAGGAGTATTGTCATGAGCGCAAGTCAGCTATGGATAGAGGATCTGTTTGTGTGAGTAAATAGTATTCTAATATCGTGTCTCGCTTTGACTGGGCATTGTCGCGGGAGATCACGTGTCTCCACAATCCTCTTACGTACGCTTTCTCTTAATCTTGTCATTGTTTCTCTCAATATAATCATATATACCTTAACCTCGCCATTCGACCTGGTTTTGTATCTTATATCAAAATGATTATCATACTTTGTAGTCTTCTTTTCATAATAGATTACTTCTTATAAATTAAACTAATAAGATACCAATATCTACTTGGGAAGCTGTAGTTAATCTAATCTTGCTATATTAGCACTCATTGAAGTATTAAATTCTCGTGAGTTAATGATTATAATTGAATTAGTACTGGAGATTTAGGATATATGAGTAGATGAGGTAGATCATGAGTATGTACATATAAATGATAATAAAGAAATGATGTTATTCAATATTCTTTTAATAAAATGTCGTCACATTTTGCATTTTAATAATTCCATGCAACCATTCCTCGAATCTTGTACCTTAAATTATAGTATATTTCTTTTAATATGGATTTCATCAAGTTATTAACCTTTTGTTTTATTAAATATTATCTGTTATAAGTTATTGAAGATATACATTTAATAAAATATAAAAATTAACCTTCATGCACACAAATTTTAAAACCACATTTTCTATATGATTAAAAAGTCACGCACTGAACAGTGTCGCGTGAATCTCAAAAGTATAACCGGTCAGTTTGAAAGCCTAATACACAAGACTGGGTTGTGAAGTGTAAATAGAATCCTCAAATAAACTCTACAAATAACTAAGATAACGTACTGAAAAATGGATAAATATAGCGCCGAGTAGTATATATTTTAGTACGGAGCTAGGATAAATACGCCTTTTTTGAAACAAATAGCTGTTTTTATTCATACTATTAAGAGTTACTATATAGAGGAGATAGTCTTTTTATACTGATTGTTTATTCCGGGAAATAGAGCTGTAAAGCTGATTGGACGAATTCTCTATATTATACTATGTGCATCAAATAGTCAAACTGTATAAGGAAGTGTGCTTCAAAGTCGAAAAGCGAAAATACAAATCCTTAGCCTGATTCAGACGAAAGTTTTTCTTTCACGATCTATCGTACATGCAACACACACATACACACCATTAAATATTTCATCTGCAGCTGCGAGGCACGAATCCGGTAAGGCTGTTTTGACTCCCAGCCATAATTGATCTATATTACAACTTTGTAATATTTCTAGAGTGAATGGAAGCAATGTGAAAATCTTAATAAGGTAAGCGGTGAGCAAATTGAAGAGACGAGAGAGTGTTAGAATTGCAGTGGAAGAATGGAAAGAAGTGGATATGCTACTGCTATGTACGCAGATGATTGGTTTTTGTGTAAATAAGTGTTTGCACAAAAAGTGTTTTATTAGATTCACATAAAAAAGAAAAAATCAATCACAAACATTTGACTCAAATGGAATCACTTATTTTAATAAACATTGTTTTCTACAAATTTATAAAATCATTTTCAGAATCCGCATGCGCACCCCCCAACACCTCACCAATGAAACAACTTCATACGAAAATAATTAAATGTACACAATAATTTTAACTTCAAGAAAATCTACACTCCGCTTATTCCCATAGCTTACACGAGTAGTCTTATCACATAGACAAAAAATATATATACGAGTAATATATATTACCTCAATATCTAGAGAAAACCACTATAGGAAGAGACAATATAAAGTATAGAAGAAATGACAGTTATTCAATATACACATCATCTCGAAAATACTTTTAGGACATAACATAATTTAATCCGCCTTATACTTTATATTATTTTTATTAAGCATTTACGAGATTCAGCTTCAAATCTGCTTTTATCGGTTTCGCTACTCAAGACTTGAGTGTACTATAAAATAGTGTATATGATTCTCCTTCCCTGTGACAAAAAAATGTTAGGCAAAATAAAGTTCTATCTTTATTCATTTTTCCTGCTATTATAATAGGATTTCTCATGCCGGTGACTTAATCAACTGAGATTGGCTTATAAGTATATTTCGGTTCGAGATAGCACACGAGGCATAATTGTTGTCTCTACAATATGAGAACGGTTCAGAGGCACTTATACACTTCTGAGGCACATTGAGGCCCTCTCTTAATAATAGCTGATATATCTTGATGTGCTGTTGCAGCAACAAAGCCCTGCTAATGTATGTGTGATGGTATGAAAGTTGGGTACTACCAAATAGGTAAGTAAAGTATTAATATATTACACTTTTTATAAATATAATGACACTTAATTATTAGTTTTATAGGGCTTAGATTATTGATAATTCCTAGGATACTATTTAGTGAATTTGTTTACCACAGTATCTCGTAGTTTTATTGATTCAGAATACTATATTATATATCATATATATATACTCTAATATTATATATAATATTATATAATACTATAATATATAATATCACCAATTTTGCTTTAGATTTTTGTAAGTAATGAAAATCATAACCATGATATCTATCTTTCAAGAGAGATAGAGTTAATAGTCTTTATCATTAGTCATTCTAAAAACAACGATAGACCACATATTTACAACACGATCCCATTAAAAAATCTATGACAAATAATCCAATTCAAGAAAGGAACAAATAATGATCTCTAATTCATTTAGAGAGACTAAGACTCATAAAAATATTAGTATAATAGATAAGACTAATTACATAATGGTGTCTCGCCGATATGTTTTTTTGTTTATGAGATAGTATAAAACGCGTCCTAGACGTCAGAGAGTGAGTTCACATCATTGTTAGCGCATCGATTTAAGACGGTGAGATATAAACGAGTACATGTAATTTATGCAAATAAGGACATGAGGTATATTATATATATAATATATGAGTAATTCAAAAAATAATATCATAATTATATAAACAGGCGACAATATAAAATAAATATCTAGGTGCATTTACTCACAGTCATTATAAATTTATATCTTTATATTTAATAACTTAATTCTGGTAAATCTATTTTAAATTTCAAAATTATTTATAATTGAAATAAAATTAGTGATATAAATTTATAATATTTATAAAGTATTAATATTTTATAATAGTTAGATACTTTGGAATATTCTAGGAGAGATCAGAGACTGTAGTAGTATAATGATATAATTTAATAATTATATATAAACTCATTTATATTGACATTACTATATAATATATATATAATTAATATTAGTAGTTATATATTAAAATTATATATATATATATTTGAATAGTATTATATTTCTTATTATTTATTAATATTATTTACGGATATTTCGTGTATTGGTATTATTGTCCAATCAAACTGCCTTCTAACAGATTTTTTAATAAAAATCAATACAGCTACATTAATAGAACTTATATGATAATAAAAAAAAAAATAAGGTAATGAAGAATAAAAATAAAATTATTTGTCGCTCTCTTTAAAGGAAAAAAATTATTCAGCATCTAATAAGCATGTTAAATAAATCAACATCATACTCTATTCAAATATACTATGATGATCTCACACAGGCTTAGTGACATCTTATCATTCTCACACTAGGTCACTCATAAGATACGCGTTCATTGCATAATATACAGTACTTTACATGCTAGAGCATACATACATACATACATACATTACTAACACATTATGTATAATACATACAATACAATACATACATACATACATACATACATATATATATCTATATAATATATATATTATATATATATATATACACTAGTATGAATAAATCTTATGTATACATTCTCCTAAATACTTTGATATCATTAAATCACTGAAAACTTAAAGAGATATTAGGCCTACTATAAAGAGTACTCAAACGTATGTAGTAAGCCGGTACATACATACATACACTAATCTTCTCTATATAACAAGATAACATAACGATTCATCATACAGTGGAATGCATATACTTACAATCACTCTATACAAATAAGCATAAGGTACACATCATAGTAAACTTTTATAATTATTTACAATAAAAAGAGACTAGCCTAGATTTATTTACGATTTTCACTTATTACTTACATGATATTATTTTTATTTAAGCAGTATATATAGTATCTCAGTGTAATTTATCAAATAAAAATTAACAAATAAATTTTTACTAGCATTTTATATTTTATAAACTAAATCTACTATTAATATACTGGTAGTTTATTTAATTTTACATACTTTGAGTAGAGTCATGTTGAGATTAAAAGGACCTATCATACTTTTTCATAACCTGGAGCCAGCATGTGGACAAAAAATCAGAACACCATGAAGGGCTGTTTCTGTAGTATTCAATTATTTTCAAAATCGCTATAAATGAAGATTTTTTGAAATAGAGAAATGATTATTCAGTCATTTTAAATAAATAATATTTCTAGACAAAACACTAAGTACATTCCGTCGTGTCGATGTATATATCCTTAGATTTACGTAATACTAATAATCAACTTAAAAGAATATTCTACTGTCTTGTTATGAAGCAGAGAAGTAGAGTTAGCTACTGTGGGAATGATTCGTATTATAGGTAATTATTGGAAAATATTATATATTGGAAGCTGTTATGGATCGTAAAGTAAAAAAATGACGCGGCGAACGTAGATTGCTCAGCCTTTGTGAGCAGCCAATACTAGATAAAGATATTTAGGCAACGAAATAGACTGGGTATGACTTACACGAGAAAAAAATTTGCAATATGTATGGGAGTCTGCGTAACAAAAATATATTGTGACTGTGAGTGATATTTGTTAGGAATACGTGCAAATCACATTGCACTCAATCTGTGTTACGCGTTTCCGCCGTGGGAGGTGCAAGACGCATCTCGATTGTAATATACGAGCGTATATATTTTCTAAGTTTCGTCCTACCTCTCTATACTCGAATTCGTCCAGCTGCTCTTGTCGGCAATTTGATAGTATCAAACACAGATCTCTTGTTCTCGTGGAGAGTCAGAAATTGAATTTGCCGTTGAGATGGGTGAGGATTAAGCATTGTTCTATATGGCATTCCGGTGTCACGCCTGGAACAAGCTCCGAAAACTGAGGAGGTGTGAGCGCCTATTGTATGGCCATCTCGTGTACATTCGAGTGAATTACAACTCGAGAGCCTTTCAGTTATCGGCTCTTACTACTGAGAGGGGTCCAACATCAACAAAATTTACGTTTATCGTTAATATTTTTTATGGGGAAAAAAGAAAAACAAAAAGAGAGTTATAGAGACACATAACTCGAATTTTGTAACTTATGCGAACAATTAACATAAGACTAGATACCATTAGATAGATCTTTAAAGAAAACTATTTTTATGTCATTGAGTAATAATGGGATGACTTGCTCAGAGCCATTTTCTAGAGTCATGAAATTACTGAATTAAAATGACATAATAAGATATTAGTGAGTAATCTTGGTTTAAAGGATTAGATATTTGTATAAGAAAGCTGTACAATCCTTATTAAGCTACATTAATATTTAGTCATGTGTAGATATATATTGAAGCATAGATGAGGTGGAGAGAGTGAGAGTGAGAGTTGGGAAGGTTGCTCTTTTAAAGCGAAAGACCAATGAAGTATAAAAATAGTGTATCTTTTGCAGTTTTCGACTGGTACATAAATTAATACTGGAGTAAAGTCATCATGAACTGCAGAATGAGACAATGTTTAGTGTCTCATTAACAAAGGCAGTCAGAGAATGCTTGATTTGGATAGGAGTTGTTCGGAGCCAAGGCATAGGTGGAGAGGGAATAACCAATGGTGTGTATCCTTCCATCGTTGAAGAAGGCAGCACTTTGGGCTAAAAAGATGTATATATGTGATCTAAGATAGAAAAAATTTTAGCGTATGTTAATCGGATTGTAGAGTATACGCATGTATGTATGGCCAGTAATCTTTGTATATATTCTGGAGGAATCGAACTTTCGCGCAGATTATCTGCGAGGCTGTTGAGGTGAGAGTAATAGCTGAGTGATTTAGGGGGTTATGGAAAACTCGAGAGATAATATCTATGCTACAATGAATGTATTACTTCTATTCGAAAGAGTTTATTTATATAATCTATACTATATAATATATATATATGAGCCCATTTTGAGAAAGGAGAACAGATGGGGGCCCGTTTTTCCATACCCCACAGTGGAGGGGCGGAGGAACCCCGTGATACCCAATACCAAAGAGCCGGGGTTCCGGAGACCCTCCCTGGAGGGGGGGGGAAATAGTCCTACCCGTTGGAGTCGTGCCATCACATTGCGGACATGCTAGAGAGCAAAGCGCTCACCGGGGAGCTCTTGCTATCAACAATATTCGGTGTATATCCCACCTAGAGTACCATACATAAATTCTCTATTATAAAAAAAGAGAAATAAGTGGCAAAAAAAGGCCTCACACAGCCATAGTCAAGCTTCGATCGACCATAAGGCGGAATGAATATCCGCGACTCTGAAATAGCGGGACGTGGAGGCGATCGGCGCTTCTCTCTAGATTTGAGCGAGATCTCTTTAATAGTCAAGCGCCCGGAGTGAAAAAAGGTTGTTTATGCAGACTATTTGTCTTAACATGTGCCACTCACTATCGTTAAGCTGGGGAGGGTTCCTAAATGAACGTGCCACACGAATTGACCGTGTCTATGTGGATAACTGTGCGAGATGCATATCATAAGCTGTGGTGTAGTTCTCGTGACGCGGCTCTGGCCCACCGTACTTGATGTGTTCGGATAATATCGTCCTCTTAAACATCTGGCTATACCCCACTTTGTTGGCTAGTCAGAGACATCGTGAAATGCGAGGGGAGCTCTGTCGCTATCATTTGTAGATAAATATTATTCAATAGCTAGTTAGAAGGTATTGCTGTTCGAGAAGAGGCAGTCACTGGCCCGGACTTATTGATATAATAGCATAAGGAGATTCAATCGACATAGAGAGAATAAATTGACAGTCGCTATGGAATAGAGGTAACAATATCATTATAATTACGAGAGCTCAATTAAGTAGTATACACTTATAAAACCAATGAGTGCTGAGGATACTATAGATCGGAGTTCGGGTCGTCACGTGAAGTTATCCGTGAGGGAGTCAGAGTATAAGTGTATATATTTGATGATAAGTAGGAGTCGGAGTCGCAGTATATCGCGTGTAAGTTCGTGTAACTATTGATGTGTGTGGTGATCTGAGGTTTAGATATTCGTGAACTCGTAATTTTCATATTGATTGTCAGTGAAGTCTGTGAGTCGGTAACCACAAGATATTTGTTTCACACAATATATTGATGTAGTGTTACGTCTGATATATTTAAGCTGACAAAGTTTATAGTATTGTGACTCTGTGAATGAATTCATTACGCTCTTATCAATGGCAGTCTATGATGGAAATCTATGTCGAGAACATAAATCCTACTTCCTACAATCACAAAATTACTATTGAGAGTGAAATTCTATATGGATAAGAGATCTGCACGACACATCTTCACCACATGATGTTCATTATCTCCTTGAGAGCATAGTGAAATACTAAGTCTGAATTTCGATTATCGCTATCTACCAGATGTAGTTTTAAATATTCTATATATTTTTTAAGATTGAAACTATGTAAAAGATATAAAAAGACTCCATGGTACGAACGAATGTCGTAAAAAAAAATTCTAATACATCTTTATATAGGAATACCTATGTCTTGGTAATAGGTTTGTAATTTAGGTGAGATACTCTTTATATATCATAGGGTCTAGCTCTAATCATGAAGAAATAGAAATACAGACAGTACACATCTAAAATATAAACTCACATACTCATTTGCCAATGTAGAGAGATTATATTAAAGTTTGTATAAGTAGTTGCGAGCGAAAATCCTCATTCGTACAATTACACCATCTAAACATATATAATTTTAATAAAAATCACAGTATATATATGGTTTGTTATAACACATATAACAAAAAAAAAGATATAAAATATAATCATACGGTATATCTTGAGATAGTCTCAGAAGAATACTACTTCATGGGTGTTGGCAAGAGAGTCTTAAGTTCGAGCGTCGATTGGTTTCAAGAAAAATAATTTATAAAGGGGGTAATATACACAACAAGGAGGTTCCTCTTCTATAACACAACCCACACCACGATACAATTGTCGCTCTCTTTAAATAGGAACCAAAAAAAGTCAATAAAAACATTCCCCCCACACATAAAAAACCCCTTTCTTTAAATAAAATTTCTTGTTTGCACTGAAAGAAATTGAAAAATTTTATGTAACTTGAAGAGTATCAAGACATTGTAACAAGAAGCTGAAATTGCTGTTACTGCTCTACCGTCCAACGCAAGTTTAGCGTGGAATGTTCATGCTATATAATTTCGACAATTCACTACATAGGCTTTCTTCTTACAAGGAGCGACGTGACATAAAGAGGAAATAATGAGAGACTGGCAGATGCTATCACGTCTATGTATTAAAGTCACTAGCAATTTATATGTAGTTTGTAAGATTAATTTAGATTTACTTGCGTATAAACTTTAAGTAAAATGAGTAAGTAGTTTAATATAATAATTATATATATAATATAATAATATATATATATTAATATATATATATATATATATTAATCATAATATATATTAATATTATATATATATATAGTATAATATATATATATTATTATATATTATAATATATATATATTAATATATATATTATATATTATATATATATATAAATACCTAATTTTAGTATTTCATCATAATTTATGAATCCTCATGAACAAAGAAAGTGACTGTTGAACTGTACGCTTGTTTTGTTTTTGGTAAAAAACCAAAAAATAGTAAATAAACTTTACATAAGTTTTACAAAATTTTTTTCTTTTAAAGATAAACTCTGCAATATGTCCGAAATGTTTTTATTTACTAGTATTATTGGGGACACTAAAATCTAATAAACTACTATTTACCAAATTCTTTATTAATAATTGTGTATTAGCTGTCAGTTAATATCATTAAGATCTCACATAAAATATAGTTAAGAATGTAAACTATGACTAAGATGTTGTAGTAATCTAATACTTGATTACCTTTGCAGACACTGCTAAGTATAACCTATATTTATCTGACTAATAATCACATCGTATTATCTGGCAAATATATATATATATTTGCAGTTAGGTAAATATTTCCTGGATATCATCTTTATAAGAAATATTATAAAAAATATGAAATAATAAAAAATTAAATAAAATTGTCTTTAAGTAAGGGAAAATTCATAGAATAATAGAAGTAAAAAATTTTACCACTCTAATACCCTTTAACTATATACAAAGAAATTATGATATTCATTAGAAAAAATAGTTAGCATCCATATATACATCCTTTATCATACACAGAACCATTAATGATTAACTAATATATTTGTATTAAACATGTAATTAATATAAATCGGCCTATATATAACTTATAATAATATTTTACGATCAAACAGATAACTGATTAAAAATAATAAAATATTAAATTATAACGTATAAAGTAACATAATAATTTAGAAGATGGAATGCCTTTACTATATAATTAAAGATTATCAAAGTGAGAAAATGGAGGGCTTAAAAAGTCTAACCTTATATTATAATTTTTTAATAATAATATAATAATAATAATAGTTTATTATCAAAGCAAATTAAGAGATAATTGTTACTTAGATAGAATATGATGAACATATTGAGTAAGTATTGGATGAATGATTTTCTTAGTTGAAGTGACTGTTGTTATCTACTAATATATATATTATATATATATAAAGGCAATGGAAATATTAATGATGATGAATAATAACTTAATATAATTACGTATATATTAATTATAACATTTAATAACTATTATATAAACTTTATCAATTTAAACAAAAATGAGTATATCTATCACTAAAATAAATTTCTATATGAAGATTTATATTTTTACAGATTAAGCGTATAATTATTAAAATGGATATGATATTATTTAATAAAAATATGAAAAAAACGCTAGGAAATGTACTTTATTTAGGAGCTTTTTATATCGTTGTGTTATTGGGTATTTATTTGCTATATCTTCTCCGCCAGAGGATTACTTGTACTCATTCCTGTGTCTAGAAGCGCAAAAGCATCTTTTCTCCAGCATCGATCCTCTCTCAGACCTCACTAGTATCCTTTCCATACTTCTCTATCGCTCATCACTTCATAATAATTGGCTAGCGATCATTATATTATTCCAGAAGAGTCCTCCACCGAGTATTGTCTCGCCTCTCTCTTCTTACGGTATTCCTGATTTCATTGCCCACTGAGTGTCGATTTTTCCTCTCTCTACATATTTTCGTCATTATCTACACACATACATCTCGCTCATCACATCATAATTGATTACCCTATACTCATCTTACAATAACTAATTACATCTCGAACCACACAATACTCTATGTGTTTCTCATAATATCCACGTATAATGTCTTACATATAGAATACTTACATTTTTATATATTCTGATCTCTTTCAATCCTCTTTCTCCATCATAGTTTCTTTATATCCTCAATTTACCGTCGCTGTGTTTACTCATCCTTCTCTTACTCGTTATGATTTGTCTATAGTTTCCGGTCCGACAGACAGGTGTAGAGAGTCTGATATGCTGTTATAATATAAATTAACATTTTTAATACTTCATAATCTCACGTATGTTATCTATCTTTACATAATTGATGAGTATATACCGGCTTCATATATCTAATCCAATATAACTATTTTTCCATGATTATTCATCGCGTAAGTAATACTCTCCCATAGATCCTAGCACGTAATATCTTGTTAATAATATGACAACACGCTCTTGCGTGACTGTATCGATAAACTCGACCAGGAGTCAGGATCCTTCTGTGTTACGTATACTGTGACATCATGACAAATTTTATATATATACTATATAGCTACCTTCAACCTACTCATCTACTATCTCACTCAATCATTTCATCCCTATCCTACATATTTCTCTCAGGTTATCACTGTTAATATCTATCTGTCTTCACTGAGTATGTTACATTATTTACTTAATCTCCTACTATATGCTCTATCTCTACCATAACTCCTTCTCACCGCAAAATCAAATATCATCACTATATATACTCGATCGCTCCTTACGCTCTATCGTATCCAACATATTACCATATCGGTCCGCTAATTATGCTACATTTATAGTCTCACTTCAAATTCTCCAGTCATGGAAACGCAAAATTAGCGGGCCTATATTAACGGTATATTTCCTACCCATACGGAGCAGTTATTTTGCGCGCGCTGTAGGTCACAACACGATATGGCACTTGATACAGATCGTAGTAAACATTTTGAATCCTTTCATAGTACGAGTTAATAGATGTATTATAACATGTGTGTTTTTTAGAGATCTATGTGTATTTTCCTCCGCAGGAGTAATTTATTGAGTGCTCATCATATATAGTCAACATTAAAGAGGATTGCGATATGGTATATGGATGGTTTTGTGCATCCCACTAAGTATATTTTAAGGCTTAATTGCGTGTAGACGCAATCAGTACTCGGGTCAATTAGATATAGTTATTTGAATTCTAAAAGTAATAATTCCGTGACCATGTTGTGCTACAAGATGATATTAGTACACTCAATGAAATAAGTATATTTCAAACTGATTTTGGATGAGAGAACGCTTTCAATTAATTATGATAAAAGTATTTATTTAATATAAACTCTTGTATATCGTGGGGACGTATTTACTTTGTTCCGACGGTTTTAATAAATTTTAGTTGAGGCTCAAGATTCCCCTTGGTTCGACTTATATGAAATGCGCTATTGCACAGTCAATATTTAAGGGAGTGAGTGTATTGTTTTGTATAGTACGCTAATTTGAAGCACAATAGAGCGCATGTTTTGCGAGATAAATTATTATAATGTTTTGACTAAGTAACTCTAGTTTACAGTGGAATTAACTAGGAATGCATCACAGGTATAGGTATTAGCCGTTTTTCTTCACACACATATGGGTCCTCATACTTTTATATGTTTCCTTATCTCTTTTAATTTTCATGTTAGAAAGAGGGTATTGCCTTCACACATAGACGGATTGGTTAAAGTGATCCAGAGCTATTCACTGGCAGGGGAGAACATATGGACGAGTGAATTCGGTGCTCACGGCCTAAATCCCGGAAATGACCGAAATTGTTTTTTTGAACAGCGTATGTCGGTAACGTATGTCGGAGATCTCGCGAGAGGCTATTTTCAGTATTGTTAATACTCGGCCGAGAGATACCGGATGAGTTATCCTCATCCATTCTCCTCTAGGGAAGAGATAATCATCATTAAACAAACTTATTATGTGCTCGAAAAGTTATACTAGATCATTAACCTAACTTTCTATAGTTTTATTTTCATGATAGTTAGAAAGAGAAGGTCTAACTAATGATAATGAGAAAATCCTACAAGGATTTTCCATCCATGAAAGTTAGTCAAATAGTCTTCACTAGAATGGGCAACTCACACTTTGTGTTAGATGAAAGATAACTTCTTAGAGGACTGTATTAAGTAAAATATAGGTTTATTTTAAGCATTATGTATTCAAAATCACTAAAAAAAATTATTTTTTTTCTCTATTTTGCTTGCTTTAAGCTTTAAAAAAAAACTTCCAGTCGTCATTTTGTTTCATATAAGTCTTACATGTCTAAGAGACCTAACTCGTTACTTATATAGTCGTTAATTTATATTGATTTCATAACACGACTTCAATATCGTTCATTACGCTCATTCATTTAAGAAATGGATGGAAGAAGCCATTCATCAATTTTTAAGTGGTAATAAACCCGACTCAGTTTCATTGCCCAATAAAGTAACAGATTTGATTACGAAGTGATTGTATTTAAAGCTAACTACCTAAGCGAAGAGATTTGATATATATAGAACACACGAATCTATATTGATATATTTTTTCGCAACGTTATTTATTTCATTGCTTCCTCTGTGAGTACTTTAAGAGTTGTAATAATTAAGATTCACATTCATTTCAGTTAGAGATACCTTATATTATAAACAAAAAAGATAACTAGGGGTCTATGAGCAATATTTATATATTGCCTGAAAGTCATAATATCTAACCACCAGTTAGAGAGCAAGTTCGCGAATCAAAGATCCGAGATTATTCGTTGTAGTGACTTAATTGCCATATAGACGACTAAATTTGCCATATAGGGAAATAAGGGTCTCACGCTTCTGATGATCAATAATTATTTATTGAGTGAATGCATTTTTAAATATATACCAATCTATTCTCAGAAAATTGAAAGACCAATAAACACATCATTTGACAATATCTCACTCTGCAGAGTGTCTTCTATATAGAGTAGATCCCTTTCTTCATAATTCTACATGAGAGGAAATTGCATATAGGCGAGACATCTTGCGTCGAGCGTATATCGTGCCAAATTAGCTCTCATATACACAACATGTTTCACATCAATGCTATCAATCCATTCGCAATTTATCGTGCGAATCTAGTTTGTAGTATAAATAATGTCAAATGCTGAGACTATATAATATAGTCTGTGTACACAAATTTCACGTATCCCACCTTATGTATAGATCCATAATATTATTATAATTATTCCCTTTTATTGAAAGTAAATTATTTTATATATTAATATATTAATATATATATATATAATATATAATAAATATCTATATATATATATTAATTATATATATATATATAATATATATATATATAATATTTATATACTTAATATATATTATATATATATATTAGTATATCCAAGGTATCTATATATAATAATTATATTATATATATATATTAAATAATATTATATATATGTTATGTAAAATCACATAGGGTGTACTCAGAGGTTATGCCTTATTCTAATGCTAAACACAATATTTTTGTAATTCGGAACTTTCTTGTTTTAAAGGAAGTTTATGAAAATGTATTAAGTATAATGAGCAGCAGTGTTTAATATCCGCTAGTAACAAGTCTATTTGGTCTATGTATTACCGCGTACAGGTAGTCGTATAGTCGCACTATAGTATATAGCTCCTAATTTATATATATATATAAAACGTAATAAACCGTCATGCTCACAACTAATTAATAGCCGAATTATAGTCAGAATATCTAGGTAAAATAGTATTTTTATATTTATATATGGCTATTCTGTGGAAATATAGCAACATTATAGTTTACGAAGTAATTATTAGGCTCATCGACAATTTATTATTTTGAATATCGGTGTTCGTTTCCTACGCATGTATACCTATTAAATCGAACTAGAACGTTATCCGTAGACCGTCATGTGCCTACTAAAGCCCGACTGTGTCCTAATAAAGAAATAATTTAGCGTTAAATACAATAGGCATATCCAATAGTATTTAAAAAAATCTTGCTACACGCAAGTAAAAAATAAGAGTGTATATTATATTATTATATGCTCACTAACTCTAAGTCCGATAATTAACTCATCTTTTAGTATATATACTAGATATGTTCATATATGTGCTTAATATAAATATATATGGTACTATTTATAAGTATGCAAAGTCACAATGTTGATCAACCATAACTATAACAGCTTATCATATGGATGAGTATGATCACATATACCTACATAATTATGCGTATTATAATTAAGTGTATGTAGGAAAACGTAATTAATCTATCAAGATGATTGAGTATATTTGCATTAGTCATAAGACCATACACATATTGGAAAACATGCTCATATACCATCGATAACAATGAGTATACTATATATACGGCTCAAGGACGAATAGCTGAGTTAGACATGTTATAGATTAGGTGTTTACATTACTCATCAAATATAACATAAGAATGCTCGCTAAGAGCCTGCTTAGCTAAGGATTATAATTAATCAAACGTTATCCCACAATGACGACACTGCTACGAGCTACACAATGGCATCCATATAGAGATTATTTACTAAGACGGTTTTTCAAGGATACAGGGTCGATAGTTCAACTACACCTCTACATCACTACGGGATAGGGTAGGGATCAGGGGTCGTGTCGGTACCTTCGACGTCGACTGGACGTTCTGCTATACAACCCATTGAAAATCCAACGTCCTCAATCACGGCAGGCTCATAGATATCAGGATCTTGTGGTAAGTTATCATTAACCTGAATAGAAACTACAATATCGACGGATTCGTGTGCATATATACAACTATTATGAAATCTCAATTAATAGTGCTAAATACAATATAGTGGCATATAATGTATGATTTGTAGCACATATCTGAGGTAGGTAGCACCAATATATTGGCGGCTGGGGATTCTTAGTGCTGTCATTCGATTGCCTTCTAATGGATGTTTACTCACCATACTATAATAGGACTTTTATATGGATAAATATATCTATTATGGAGCGCGATGAATCTCAGCCTTTAACCAATAAACGGTACTGTAATACAGGTGGAACTATCGACATTGGTGGACAACAAATCCTACCATATATTATATAGACATTCTAATATCCATCACCAGGTTCTCTACTTCACTAGATCACGAATTTGGGTGTGGTATCATTACTCTTACAAATATAGTAGGACTTAATGCGGTAGTCATTTAAGTTCTTTCTAAAGTAGAATATTGATACCAGGAGCGTACTTATATAATATATATCCTCATTCCCTAGCAGCATACCTCGTCTACTCACCTTCGTTGCACCTCTTCTGAAGCGATCATATATCACCCTTTTTAATGACATCCACAAATGAACAGAAAATATACATCATTTCATCATCATCTCATCATCATCATTCACCACCTTCTCTCCCAAGACTGGGGGTTTGGTGCGAAGCATGACTAGGAACAGAAAAGAAGTAAAGAATATGTCTTAAGTATACGCGAAGAATATATTACCTACATGATGGGTGCCCAGCACATAATGGAGCATACCCTGTTTGAGTACACTCTTAAGTGACCAACGTCACATCACAAAACCACCTGTAAGCACGCGCATTACCCTATCCGCAGAAGAAGATAGAGCGTACGGGAAACGACTCATGTGTCATTTCACTCGAGCCATGTCCGTCACGTTTCAATTGCGGGCACTCACACGACTCTTCTTAGGAGCAACCGACTGGAGCTCACATCTTATGTAGTGAGGCTCACTCTCTCAACACTCACTCATCGAGAGTAGCTTACCCGCGGGCTCTCTACATCTAACTGACACCATTAACATTCTGCACGATTGATGTCGCAGCTCTGTATAACTCGCTAATCTGCCCTATCGCTAGCGGATCAACTTTAGCCAAATTAGGCAACTTCCAATTCTCTTTCGTGCAAACTTCCAGGCATTTCTTTAACATGGACTACAATTCGCAAACCCTCTTTTCCCTCGTCGCGCTCTCCACACCAGCCGGTCTGTTTGCACGCGCCGCACTCAGCACACTCGCTACTCGATCTAGGTAATCAGGAAAGGTCTTTCTGACACCCGCACATTTTTGTAAATACACTACCGAGCTATATCATTCGCTACTACTTTCCAACGTATGAAACGTAGACTGAACAAGCATCTATTCTTACACCGCTCTTCTCTCTCAGTGCTATCTTGCTGGTAATATAGGTATCCTCACTCAACAGGACTCGTACATCTCTGGTTTATTGCTTAACTAATTAACACGAAGTTTATTACATCAAATGTACTCTGATACATTTACTGTGTTGTCTTGACAATTACTAATTCGTTTCATACAAATCTTTCTTTTCACATTACACAACCTAAGTTCTTAAAACTATGTTGGTAAACATTTGACAACGTTATGGGTACATCGCGTGAAAACGAAGAACCGTATCAAAAAATGTAAAGGGAGCTCACCTCATTTTTTCATGTGAATTTCACAGAACCTTAAAAATATGAATCATCCCATTCGATAAAATCGACATGTTTGTGCGCGTTTTCGTGAGAGTTTGCCGCGTATGCGCAGTCACCAACGGTAAGAGTATCACTCATCCCTACATTAAATTAATCGAACTTTATAATCTTCTTATCAAACACTATTTTTCATTAATGTCTATAACACCATCCCGTAACGTATGTATTACCACCATTTTGCTGTAAAACAATAACTCTGTGACACAAATCACTCATCAGGTAATATAGATCTATCTAACATAATATATATATATAACTTTATATATAATATATATAATTAATATACATATATATTATAACACAGGTATAAATACAACATAACTAACCTCATATATATATATTAATATAATATATAATATATATATATATAATATATTAATATATATATATCGTACGGTATAAAATCGTTACCTTTCATTTTCATAATTACACTAATTAATTTTCTATGAAAAAATTCCTTGTCCAAAATCAATATATATATCTAGACATGTTATAATTATTAATATGTATGCTGGGTCGTAATTAGCTGGGGGGGCCAGTAGGGGCCAATGGCCGCCCCTCCACGAATATTTTTCTAGATAGACTCACTCGTTTTGATATTTTATATATATTGCATATGCTCGATAATTAAATTATTAATGTAAAAATTTAAGAGTTCAAATTAAACTATATATATATATATATATATATTATTCGAGTCCCGCTGTCGAGGAGATACAAAAATTTCACGAGTAAGTTCATCTAGTTATAAAATCTAAACTTTGAAAACCATCGAGAAATGTCAAAACATTTTAGAATTTACAGTACTGAATTTTTCCAAGTAATCTGTAAGTTACGCAATCTGAATCTGAACTGAGTATTTAAATTGAGTATTCCCAGAATTACTAATTCCAAAAATTCAGTATCCTCAACATTCCTTACTTCCCGTACCGCACAGACCTTATTTTATCTATAGTCACTCACACGCCATTTTTTATAGTACCATTATTTTATCGAATGATTTTATATCAGCATATCGCGAGATAGAAGTTTATTAAATTTTTACCTTATGCAAATTTGTCATAAGTCCGAACGGAGTGTAGTAATGTGCTCTTATATGCGAGATAATCTAGATTGTGTTATAAACTTAGATTTTTTGCAAGGAAGATCATCTAATATAGCAACCATAATAGAAGATTTTACGTAATAGAAGCAGAAATGGGAGTTGGTTGAAGTAGGAAGTATGAATGGCATCACCAGCATCACACGGTCGCCCAAAACGCGAACGCAATGAGGATCTGCGCAGCTGAGATTCATATGTTGGCGCAGCAAAATAGTTCCAATATTTACATCTCGCTGCCAATATTCTCAGACAAATTTTACTTCCGTGTTTCTTAATGCTTTTCACGTAGAAAGACAGCTTTTCAACACTTAAGACCTTCTGGAAAACCTATTTGAGAAAGAGATGGATTGGTGAGATGAAAGGACGCTATTGGAGCTTGCGCCTCCCTTTAACATACATCGAAGTATTGAAAATAAAAATGTTGAAGATTTGAATGCAAAGTATTCGCTCACTCTGATGTCAGGCGATTAAATTTAAAACAATTTAGGTTAAGATGATTTTAGTAAACTTCATAAATTCTTACCATTTTTCTTAGGAATTTAATAATTTCGTCCACTCTTAATATATATATATATATATATATATACATATATATATATAAATATATATATATTATCATATTATATATAGTATATATTATATATATTAATTATATATAATATATTACTATATAATATACTATTTTTGTTTGGTCCCCCCCGAAAAAATTTCTGGATACGCACTGTATATTTTTTTAATACTAATCTAATTTAATTATCATATATAATTATAATAATATTATATAATAATATATTAATATATAATATATAATTACATATACCGTAATATGAATAGTATATAGACATAAATATCTTCGTATATTGATTTTGGACTTAAAATTTTTTCAGAAAATATATACAGCACTGCCCGGATATTCCGGTATCTCGGTTTTAAATTCCAAGCCGAACATATCCGGGTATCCGGCTATCCGGCTAATGCACTATCAGCGGCCCATCCCTAGTTTCACACTTACTGATTGCACTGCTTGGTATGCAAGCATATTTTAATCTCTGATGATCGATGTTTTAGACCTTACCTTACAAAGCATTTTTGTTTCGTTGCAAATTCCCGTTCAGTCGAAAAGTAAGAAATGCTTGAGGTTTGCGTTCGTTTTTATCAGACCACAAAATCGTTATAAAGAATCGCTCACCTAAACGTAAAGAATTTCTTAATTCTCTGTGTAATATAAAATAAAAAAGAATTTGCAAAAATAAAAGAGTATCAACTTGCAGGCTTTTTGTTTTTTGGAGCGAGAATCGTAAAAAAAACGCTCACCAAATGGAAAGAATTTTTCTTAATTTGGTGTAAATAGAAACCTTACAGAATATAGGAAATTCCTTACGTTTGGTGAGCATTTTTTTAGCGATTTTGCCTTTGACAAAAACAACAAAAACTCGAACATTTTATTAGTTTTCAAACCCAATTTCTTAAAATGATATTGTAATACCATTGTTTAAAAATAGACCTAACGCTTGAGCGTTCATTTTTGTCAAACTGCATTTGCGTTTGTTTTGTCAAACATGGCAAAATCGTAAAAAAGCGCTCACCAAACGTAAAGAATTTCCTTAATTCTGTATAATATAGAATAAAAAAGAATAGCAACTTTACAGAATTAAGGAAATTCCTTACGTTCGGCGAGCCTTTTTTAACGATTTTGCAGTTTGACAAAAACAGGGTAGGACTATTTCCCCCCCTCCGGGGAGGGTCTCCGGAAGCCCCGCTCTTTACTATTTGGGTGTCGCGGGGGTTCCTCCGCCCCTCCCCTATGGGGTATGGAAAACGTCTCCCCCCTTCTGTTTCCCGTCAGCTCGAGCCCCCTATTGGGCTGATATATATATATTCGATAAAATTAGTCATGACCTCACAGTATACGTAATGCGGAAATCCTGATGTGTATGACGTCACACGGAGCTTGCATATAAATTTCTACTTGACCGGGTATGGTACATAATATATAGTAATGAAAGTGAAAAAAAAGTGATTTAAAAAAAAAAAATTTTGGCCTTTGTTTTTTAAAAAAAAAAACGAACGTTTTTTTTAATCCCAACCCTATATATATATATAATTCTGCTAAAGATTTATTATAAATGTTAAATTTTTTATAAAATCTATTTTGTCCATTTTGCCCAAAAAAACCCGGGTGGGCTGGGCAATTTAAAAAAAAATGGGTTTTTTGCAACCCTGATATATATATATATATACAATGCCCCTTAGAAAATTTTTAACTTTTACATTTAAAATATATTTGATCTCATCTTTTTTTTTTTTTAAATTTAAATGCATATTTGATTGGCAACTTGTAAAATAATAAATTTAATTAAAAAATTGTTAAAGTAATGAAATTATGGTAAATTTTAAAAGGTTACATTTAAAATTAATTGATTTACTATTTTTCAAGCTTTCAATTTACCTTTGTTAGATGAAAATGTAAATTTTATTTTCAGTTAATGACCTGAACTTAATTTCTAACCTTAAGAGGCTTGAATCAGTTTAAAATACAATTTTATTTTTTATTTGAATTTACTCTTAGTGGGCTTAATGAAGGAGGCCTATTGTAGTTTAGTAAATATTTATTTTATTTTTTAAATTGTTAAAACAATGGCCATAAGTTTATAAAATTTAATATGCAAGTAATGACTGTAAGAAATTAAAAATTATTTTATACAATGTATACTTAAAAATGATGGTAAATTTCTGACACCTATTCTGAGGCTTTTATGAAGCATATAATTCTTTAATTCTGAAAATTAAATTAAAAATTTTATGGACATAGTGTGAAACCAGTATATTTATAGGTACAATTATTGTTTTGGTTGTGGTCCAATCGCAATGAAGAAACCCCATCAGGGATGCAAGCTGGAAATTGAGTTAAGGCCTAAGAGGTGGTTAAATTGAAATGAAATCTTAACTCGCTTAATTGTTATCACATGAATTTGCAAAATGTAACTTGATGGTATGAGAAACTATGGAACATTTGAATTGCAAATCTCTAGCAGGATCTTTTTTTATTATTATTATTATTATTACTATTATTGTTATTATTTATTATTAAAAAATAATTCGAAATCCTTTTGTGATGATAACCTTTATCTGACACCTCTTGTCTCGAATTCGTGAGAGAGTTTTGCATTTCTGAAGTACTTTTAATGAATACTTTTAAATAGGTAGTTTATTTGTAAGATTGCTTAACTTTTTTTTTTCTTTAGAGAAAATGTTGATGGAAGTTGCAAGATTGTATGTAGGAAAACTTTGATTTAGAAGTTTCGAATCTAGTCCATGATGATATTCAGTTAACAGTTGAAGAATACATGGGAGGCGTTGTTAGATGCTATTTTTTTAAAGGTAATTTTTTTTATTTTCGGGGTTGATTAATTAAATTTGTAAAATGATGAATTTTAATTTGATATTGATTGAAGAATGAAAAACTTTACCGTATTCGTACACTGATACTCTTAAAACTTTCAAGATTTTATAAAAGATCTTCATTGTATTTATCAATTTTCTTCTCTCTTCACAGATGTTCTGAAGATGGAAAGGAAAATTCTCCTGGTAAGCCTTAATAACTTTTAAAAATCTATTGGAATCTTAAAATATGATGATAAATCCCTGCATAAATTTAGATGTTGATAGTAATTCCTCGTTGCTGATTCTTGCTTTATTTTATCAAATGTTATGTTTAGTCTCTAGTTTTAAATTCAGTTTTTTTCTTGCAGGTGAAAAGATTTTGAATAGTGGAGATGTACAATTTTCAATCATGAATGTAAGTCTTATTTTATACTGATATATTTCTAATCTTTGCAAGTCACTCTGTATCTTGTTCTTTTTAAGCTTGATACTTTTTAAATCTGCTATAGAAAGTCAGAAAATTGTTCAATTTCCTTGTTAAATTCTGGGAAATTTCATTCCTTTTGAAACACTTTTTTGTAACTAGTTCTATATTAAAATATTGTAGATAAAATGTTTTTTAAATTTTGAGTTTTAAACTTTTTCTAAGTTTTCTATTTTTAAAAGAGTATATAAAATTTTAAACATTTTTAGTTCACATATAAAAAGCAATGATCACAGCATCTTTAAATTAACTGAAATAATTGTTTTTTTTAGATCATACTTTCAATGCGTATGTTGCCACACCACTTTAGCTTCTTCCAATCCCATCCTCATATTTTTTATTAACATTAATTGCATCAGTTTAAGCTCTCGCAAGAAATGTCAGTAAGGAAATTTTTTTTAGTATTGCAGCTTGAAAACACTTTGCATTTTGTAATGTTTGAAAATTGTTTTAGGTTAAATGAACAATCTAGAACCAAGCACATCCATTTTTATTCCCTACATTGCTAAAAATCATGTGCTCTTCCGAGGTAACTATAGGGTCAATTAAATATCAACACCTCAGTAGCAAATCATCACCTGAACTGTGAAGCTTTCATCTGAGTATGAGCAGAAAAAAATTCTCAAAAATTGACTACATCGACTGAAGCCACTCAAGTTTTTTGCCCTTCGCACAGGACATTAACAGTTTGGTTGCATAATCCGAAATATTTTCTATGAACTCAGTTTCTTGAGCCAACGCCGATATCTTGAATTCACTCGTCAGTGGCCAGCGCGCACTGCCTCCTGACATTTGCAACCCCATTGAAACACCTATGTTGCACAAGAGTTCGAGCATTGAATATTTTACTGTAAAGCTGTAAGCAAGGCCCATGAACACTGTGTGAAGCAATTATCACACGAGGTTAACAAGTTATTAACGAATAAATTCTTCCTCTTTGCTTGTCCCTTTTCTTTGTTGAACCCTCAGTTTACCACTTTCGCTAGTTGAGATCTGACTTTTTGTCTATAATGCAAGTATATTGCATACGAAGTGGAACTTTCCTCTGAGATATTATAAATTTGAGAAAGAAATTGATAAGCAATTTTAATACAAAAGATAAGATCTAAACATAAATATTAGATATGATCGCCAAAATTTTTTCAAATTGCAATGTTTCTTGTTTTCTCTTACATCCTACACCACTTCTGATCCTCGAATTCATCTATATCTTTCTCTTTCTCATTTTATTTCAGTCGAGTATCATCAATGAACACTCTCATTTCCTCTTTTCTTTCTTTCTTCTTCTCTTTCAGAAATCTCACGACTCGCGACATTCTCTACGCTGGCTCTATGGTAAAGAATCATCATATTACTATTTCTTCTTATATTATTACTTACCTTATCTTTCAAACATACTGTTCTGTTAGCTCTATCTTACTCACTATATCTATCTATCTCCTCTCGGCTTCCTACGTTCTCTTATATATATATATATATTATATATAGATGTGCTAAAGTAGGAAGTAAGCATGTAACAGTGAGTGTGGAATGAAGAGGTGATGCAACAGTTAAAAATAAAAAAGCTTAAAAGTAAAAAAAAAGCCAATGATGAAGTTTCAAAAAGAAAGATGTTTGGAATATATGAGGAAAAAAAAAATACTGAAAGGTACATACGTAAGAGAAAAAATGGAGTTAAATTGAACAGATTTTGTAGTGGATGAATTGGTGACTTACAAGGGAGTAGAAAGCTCTTTGGAAAAGGAAACGCGAAGTTAAGAATGAGAATAAGGGGAATCTGCTTAGAATAATGAATAGGGATGGTGCTTTCGTAATTGATGAAATGGATGCGAGGGGTGTGTGGAAGGAACACTTCGAAAATCTGTCTACATTGGCAGTAATGAGGAGGTGATAGTGAATGTGTGTAGTTTGATGGTGCAAGAAGGAATTGGTATTTTGGGAATGAGTTCATTATTAAGGAGGAGGTAATGGGTAAAGTGAGAAAGTTGAAGAATGGTAAATCTGCAGGTATAAATGAAATTACTGGTGAATTGATCAAAAACGAAGGCGAGATTGTGATTGATTGGATTTGGAAGTTGTTACAAAGCGTTTATGGAGGGTATAGTAATAGTACCCTTATATAAGGATAAGGGGAACTGTAGGAATTATAGGGAAATTAGTTTGTGTGTTGTAGGGAAGATATATGCTGATATTTTGGTCGAAAGAGTGCGGCGAGTGAGTGATTGGTGAAGAACAAGGTGCGTTTAGTAGTGGTAGAGGATGTGTGGATCAGATTTTTACATTGAAACAAATGATTGAGAAAAAGAGGGAGAAGAAGAATAAATTGTATTTAGGTTTTATTGATTTGCAATAGGATTAATAGGGAGGCTCTATGGCAGGTGTTAGTAATATATGGTGTTGGTGGTAGGCTTCTGAATGGAATCAAAAGTATGTATGAGGATAGTGAAGCGTGTGTAAGGATAAATGGTGCCGAAAGTGATTGGTTTAATACTAATAGCGGAGTAAGGCAGGGATGTTTTTTATTTTCAATATTGATTAATTAAATTAGTGAAGTGATGAAATTTAGTTTAAAAAATTTATATGAAATGAAAGTTTACCGTATTCATACTAAACTACTAGCTAAATATCGAAGATGAAATTTAGACCTAATTACCCTAAATATTGGAATTAGAATATCTTTAAGAAGACTTCAAAAGTGGAATGGTCATTTTTTCTAAACAAAGGTATTAAAAGTGGGCTTAAATAACACTTCATTTATTGTTCTAATAGACTAGGATGCCATGCCGCACTTCACCCTTACTGGACGTCAGTTTCTCGAACACGTCGATATCATAGAAGTGGATCTTTTCGAATTTATAAATTTGAGAAAAATGGTAAGCAATTTTAATACAAAAGAACTAAATAAATATTTGATATGATGAATAATTTTTATATGAATGTTCTTGATTTTCACCAAGATCTCTGATGCGAAAATTATATATTTTTTTTTAAAGTGAGTAAAATGAAACTAATTTTTTTTTACTTACTTTCTCAGAAATCGAGATGGGACATCAGTCTGCTTATGGTAAAGATTAATATATATATATATATATATATATATATATATATATATATAATATATATATATATATATATATATATTATATATATATATTTTATATATTTGCCCTTAGATAATTTTTAACCTTTTACATTTAAAATATATTTGTTCTCTCTCATCTTATTTTCTTTAAATTTAAATGCATATTTGATTGGCAACTTGTAAAATAATAAATTTAATTAAAAAATTGTTAGAAAAATAATTAAATTGTTAAATTTTTAAAGGTTAGATTTAAAATTAATTAATTTATTTAGGATTCCTTTTTCAAGCTTTCAATTTACCTTGGTTAGATGAAAATGTAAATTTCATTTTCAGTTAATGACCTGAACTTAGATTTCTAACCTTAAGAGCCTTGAATCGGTTTAAAATACAACATTTTTTTTTTGCACTTACTCGTTCTTAGTGGGCTTAATGAAGGAGGCCTATGGTAGCTTAGTAAATGTTTATTTTATTTTTAAAATTAAAACGATGGCCATAAGTTTATAAAATTTTATATGCAATTAATGACCATAAGAAAATAAAAATTATTTTATTCAATGTATACTTAAAATGATGAACAATTTCTGACACCTCTACTGAAGCTTTTATGAAGCATAATTCTTTAAATTCTGAAAATCAAATTAAAATATTTATAAACATGGTGTGAAACCAGTATATTTATTGGTACAATTATTATTTTGCCAGGATTAGTTTTGGTGTGGTTCAGTCGCAAAGAAGAAACCCCATCATGGATGTAAGCTCGAAATTAAGTTAAGGCCTAGGAGGAGACTAAATTGAAAATGAAATCTTAATTAACCCTCTTAATTGCCGTTACATGAATTTACAAACTGTAAGTAATTGTTGATGGTATGAGAAACTATTTAACATTTGAAATTTAAATCTCTAGCAGTATCCGTTTTTTGGTTTATTAAATTGGAACTTTACTTAGTAACGAATTCAAAAGTCTTTAAATGTTTTTCAATTCCACGTTTTAACTATAGATGTATCTATACCAGAAAAGGCCGATACCGATACTTTAATATAATAAATACACAGTAATAAGAGTGAAGATTTGGTACTGCTAGGCGTTCCCTGGGCTCAAACGGTAGAGCGACGGAGTCGCCATGCAAGGTCGTGGGTTTCGAATCTTAGGTAGAAATTATCTAGAGAAGTTCCCCTCCTTGAATAGGCTATGCCCGTGAGGGGTGAACTTTTTAAAAAAAAAAAAAAAAAAAACAGGATGGATTGGATGTATCAACCAATTTTTTTGTAATTTAATTACTTAAAGCTGTTTATCGGTGAAACAACTGTCTAAACTACAATTAGTGTGCTTCGATGAATAATCACATGCCAATATGAATATTAATAACTTTTTTGTTTTGTGTTTTATTAAAAATATTTCATTTCGCATTTTTCAGTAAGTATTAAAGTTTTGCTACTAGCTTTGTTTTAGTAAAAGGGGAAATTTACAAGAATTCTTTAACTAGCTACAATATAAAAGATTTAAAGTAATGAAAGAAGGACTTTAAAAGTTAAGACGAAATAAAAAAAGTTATATTATTAAGAACATATATATATAAAAAAGATAGGTAATCATTCAATGCTAAAATTCAAAAATTCTCAATTGTGATGCAAAAACATCAAGCTTTCCCTATTATCTGGCGAGAGCTGTTCTTTTTGGTGTTTACATTCCACCTACACTAAAAAATACGCTCACTCGACTGAGGAGGGAGTTTTTTCGATGAGTTTCCTTGGTGTGATTCCTTTGAAGGTGAATGAAATGTCAATACAATTTCGGCCTGAACTTATCAGTCTAAACATATCCAAATCCTCCTCATCTTCAAGTAGGTTTATTTGCTGTAAAAGCACCCATCGTCACTATTAATGCTGTTGAGCAGGGGTTTGCTGATAAGGGCGGCCTTCCCTTCTGTGATTTTTTTTTTTTTTTGGTCACACGAGCAAGCTCCTCGTATTGCTTTTTAAATGCATTCTAGAAGTGGTTCACTGTCGGAGATGCCATTCTTGTGGGGTTTCCAGGGTATGGCAATTTTAGTGATTTTTTTTGATTTTTTTTAAAAAAATCAATTTGTGATTTTTTTGATTTTTTTTATTTTTTTCTAGTTTTTCAGATTCGTAACGTCACGCGATATATAATTTGTAACTTGCAAATTATATTTCGCGTGACGTTACGAATCCAAAAAATCAAAAATATCAAAAAAATCACATTGATTTTTTTAAAAAAATCAAAAAAATCACTAAAATTGCCATCCCTGGTTTCAGCTAGCTTAAGGAATTCGTTATTAGAACCTTTTATATATCGAAACTAGATTTATTGAATCTATAAATTTCGCACAATTCTTCACCTAAAAAGTAAAAAGTCGACCATATTAACCAATACCGATACCAAAAAAAATGGCAGATACTATCGGTACATCCCTAGTTTTAACATTCCAAAGTACTCTTGAATAGGTAGTTTATAAGATTACTTAACTTTTTTGCTTTAGAAAAAATCATTATGAAGTTGCTGGATTTGTTTAGTATAAGAATGGTAGTTATAAAGTACAATATGTTCAGATGGGACAATCTTAGGGTTGTGTTAGGTCTGAGACGAATTGATAAAATAAGGAATGAAAGTATATAAATATATATATATATACTATATATATTATATACATCTTATATATAAACATATATAATATATATAAATATTATCTACGTTTCGTTCTAAAAATAAACTAATTTTAACGTGCTTTATCCTATTTTCAGAGGGTAACACGGGTGGGGGGACCACAGGAAAGCGAACTTTAAGGCCGGCTATCAAACCACGCCACCAACGTGTTAGCAGTCAGTTTTAATTCTTGCCCCCGGTAGAAAATAAAACCCAACTGCTACGCGGATGATTTGAACTGCGTCCTCTCGTATGAGAGGGGGAGACTCAACTCCTGCGCCACGAGGCGTTTCTATATATATATCATATATATATATATATAATTATATATATATATATAATATATATTATATATAATAGTAGTATAATATATATATATATATATTATATATATATATATATATTAGTATTTTCTTTATCTACTCTTTTCCCCAAGACCTGGGGGTAAGGTGCGTGTCATGCATCGGAAAAGAAAAGTAGTAAAAGAATATGAACCAAGTCAAAAGATAAAAGTATAACCGCCCCCCTGCTGTACCATTAAATAGTGAGAACTCGTCACAGACAGAAAATGCACCCTGCCCACCCTAGAGCTTCACGAACCGCGACGGACCCTCATCTATGGTAATCGTCCAATGTTAAGGTTTCACCCTAGGCCCCAGGTGGGCACAACCATGCCCCATACAATATATATTATAAATTTATGATCTTTATATTTTTCTATTTTTATATATATATATATATATATTCATAATATATATATATATATATATATATATATATATATTTCTTTTTTTAGCAGTAAAGATTTTAAAGTTTTTCCCATTTTGTATTGAAGAATGTTTCTTCTTAGTTAAGAAATGGTTTGTATAAAAATGGTTGAATGTGATTGTTTTTTTTTCTTTACTATGTTCTTGCTCATTTATATTTTTTTATTCTAACTTTTATTTACCCATGGTTTATACTTATAAATTGTGTATAAGTATATTAAAGCCTTGATTTAACTTATTTTGTAGGACAC
>JABUQX010109858.1:0-5000 GCA_015478945.1 Trachelipus rathkii
AATTAATTAATGTATTAATTAATTAATTAATTTAATATATATTACACTTATTTATTATCAAAAATTTGATATATATGAAAACAAGAAGAGATATTTTTGAATTTAGATAATTTACTGAATTTAGTGACTAATTAGAAAATGTTAGCGAATTTAGTTTTTGAAACCAAAAATTAAGGTTAGGTATAATTGTTTCAGTACAACTAAAATTGTTTAGGCAATACAGAAAATTGGATTCAAAGGTTTAGACAAAGATTGATTAAAAGATTTAATATAATTTATATACATATCGTGAGCATCCTCATTTGCTACTTAGTTAGCCGACATATGTATTATGCCTTTAGAATAAGGAGAGATACCTTATTAAAGTGTGCTTAATACATGTTACCTATATGAGAGAAATTTGACCCATGACAAAATGATCTAGTAGTCAAATAAACTTAAAAAAGCTGTAAGTTTTAAATGAATAAAATGAACATAAATCCACTGACCTTAAAAGAACTATAACGTAAGTGGAAATTTTTAACTTTTTTGAGGTACTTACTGTCGACATTTTCACATAATTACATTACGCACCTTAAACAACAAAACTGTAAGGGCACCTCAGAATCCGACGTTAAGAGAATAGATCCCTTCCAAAGAACACTTTTTAATTAAACCAGCTGGAAGGACTCATGTTATATTTGTCATTCCTGGAAATATACTCTCGTTGAGCACTGTGTCATTGTTCAACAGTAGCGATACGTCTCAGAAAATTTGCATAGAAAGTAATTTCTTTTTGTAAGCTTCTTACAGACAATGACGAAAACGAACTTCTAAAGATCTTGGAATTCAAGAAACCAGAAAATAATCTAAGAGATTATAACAGTATTATTTATAATGACAGGGCGTTGTTGATGTAGATTTTTGATTTATAATTTAACGGAGTTTTATTAAAGGAATCTATATTATTTAAGGAATAGGGGCCTATAAAAAATGGAATTTCAAATAATCTTTATTTAAGAAGCATAATAAGTGTAATATTCCAATATATACTAATATATATATATATATAGATATATACTCACTCATATATATATATTTATATTATATATGACTATATATATACTACTAGATATATATATATATATATATATACGTATACCTAGTATACGTATATGACTATATATCTTTTACATTTAAATATTATCATATAAAATATATATATATACTTATATATAGTGATAGAGTATTTAATAATATTACTCGCGAATGCAATTTAGAAACGAGCAACAACCAATAATACTTAAAATAAAAATAATAATTAATAATGAATAATAAATAATAATAATAATACATTAATAATAATAACTAATAAATAAGAATATACTAATAATAATGAATAATTAATAATAATAAATATTATTTCATTATTGCATTAATTATTATTATTATTATTATTATTTTTATTAATTGTTATTATTATTATATTATTATTATTATTTATCATTATTATTCATTATTTTCTATATATAATTATTATTATTATTGCTTTTCTTATTATTATTATTATTATTATTATTATTATATATTTATTATTTATTTATTATTTCACTTATTCATTATATATTATTACTTTCTTTAGCTACTTGACTTCCTATAAGCGGACTGATGGCCTGGCCCACCGTCTCGCGGTTGTAGTTTATATGTCTGTATCACTCAATCAAGGCCTCTCACTATCATGTCACTTGCGTGTCTGGTTGGACATTGTGACCATATTTTACGTATTCTAATCAGGATATGGTTCTAGTTGTAGCTGAATATCATGTCTTAACTCTTAACTAACTACTGTTAAGTTTAACTTTAATGTCTTTCTTGAATTCCCTACAAACCTTTAAATATTGTTGTCAAATCGAGAGATCTAACCGACCACTAACATAACTTGAAACTTTCGGAAGAGGGTGATGGCTAGCCCCATCCCATCTACTCCATTTCCTGACTGCACACATTACAAATATAATTACATTATTGTTATACTTATCCTTATCACTCAACTCCTATGGAATAATTACATTTAATTAAACACCAATTATCGTCCATCATAATTCTATTACACATTTCTACAAGATGGTTTTGTCAACTCTTCAAATTCCATCGAGGCAGTTGTCCAAATTCTTTCGCTCTGTCAATCTTACGACAAAATAAAATTTGTATTATATAATTAGTGTTACAGCGTCTAGGTTAGGTGAAAGTTAGCGCTAACGGTTAGGTCTAGGTTTAAGATCTAGGTTAGGTTGCTTAGGTTGATTAGGTTGTTAGGTCTGTGTAGGTTAGGTGTAGCGTTACTGTCGCGTTCAGTCTTCTGTCCTACAGAAAAGACTTTAAAAATATTCTGATTCTCCGATAACGGAACAGAAGTTGTTTTATCTTGTCAGATTAGTTCTTTTATTTGAAAATTTTCTTCATAATATGCAAGCTATGTATACAGTAAAATCATAATAATAGTAATAAATAATAATAATAATAATAATAATATAATTAATGAATATGTATAATAATAATAATAAATAAAATAATGAATATAATAAGTATTATAAGTCAGTAAAAATAGAATAATAATGATTATGAATAACACAATAATAATAATAATCATAATAAATAATAATAAATAATAATAATAATAATAATAAATAATAATAAATAATAATGAATCCAATAATAATAATTAATAAATAATAATAATAATAATAATAATAACAATAATAATAATAATAATACATAACTAATAATTAATAATAATAATAGTAATAATCAATAATATAATAATAATATAATTAATAATTAATTAATAATAATAATAATAATAATAATAAATAATAATAATAATAATAATATATATTGAATAATATAAGATAATACAATAATAATAATAATAGATAATAAGTAATTAAAATTTAATAAGAATAATAATAATAATAATAATCGTAATAATAAAATAATAATCAATAATAATCAATAATAAATAATAATAATATAAAGATAATAATAATAACATAATAATAATAAAATCAATGAAATTTGGTTAAGTCACACAATAAATATCTAGAAAAGAGAAGTAATAATAATAATGAATCTTAATAGGCAGAATTAATAATAATAATAATACAATAATAATATATAATAATATAATAATACTAATAAACATAATAATAATACATTAATATAATAAATAATAATACTAGATAATAATAATAATAATGAATAATAATAATATATAATATAATAAATAATAATACATAACAATAATTAATAATAATAATAAAAATATATAATAATAATAATAATAATAATAATTCAATAATAATAATAATAATAATAATAAATTAATAATAAATAAATAATAGATAATTAATAAATAATTAATAATTAATAGATAATAAATAATAAATAATTAAATAATGATAATAATATTAAAATAATAATAATGAATAATAAAATAATACATCACCTAATAATAATAATAATAATAATAATAAATAATAATAATAATAATAACAAATAATAAAAATAATAATAATGAATGAATAAAACAATAATAATATAATAATAATAAGTAATAAATAATAATAATAGATAATATAATAATAAGTAATAAATAATAAATGATACATAATAATAATAACAAAATAATAATAAATAAGTAATAATTAATGATAATAAAAATAATAAAATAATGAATAATAATGAATAATAATTAATAATATAATAATAATAATAATAATTATAATATAATGAATAATCACAAATATGATATCGAATATTAATACATATAGTAAAAATAATAATAATCAATATCTAATAATAATAATAATCATATAATAATATAATAATAATAATAATAATTAATAATAATTAATAATAATACATGAATAATAATAATAATAATAATCAATAATGATTAATAATATTATATTAATAAATAAATAATTAATAATAATAATACTTAATAATATAATAAAATAATAATAATAATAATAATCAATATAATAATAATTAATAATATAGCAATAATGAATTAACATAATAATAGATAGGGCACATTTATAAGTGGTTGAACCTCCGGTTGAAAAAATTAGGTTAGGTTTAATTAGGCTACACGCTTTACTAGGTGGTTTAGGTTAGGTTAGGTGTAGGTTAAACGTTAGGTAGGTTAGACCTTACACCAAAAATTTAATTGTATTTACCCTAAATATTAACAATAACGATAACATTAATTATTTTGATTTTCGGCTCTGCTGCAGTCAAACCACTTATAAATAAGCCAAATAGGATAATAAATACAGTAATGAAATGAAAAGTATTTAATAAAAAGACTATATTAATTATAAATGCTCAAACCAAGTAAATAATGAAAAATATTAATTTTAATTATTATTTTATTAATATTAATGATTCACTTAATTATTCAATTGTAATTCTTATTTGTAAATATTATTAATTATTATTAATCTAATTACCCAATTATTAAATTAATTAAATTAATAGTTATAATTATTATTATTATAAATATTATTGATAATTAATAGTTGTTATCATTATTATTATTAATTCATTATTATTATTATTATTATTATTATTTGTATTTTTATTATTATTATTATTTTATTATTATTATTATTATTATTATGTATCTATATTATTCATTATTTATTATTATTCATTATTATGATTTTCATTATCTATTCACAAGCTACCCAACAATAGAACAACACAGCACAAAAAAATATTTTAAATATTTTTAGATGCCACATTACTCAAGCTACTAGACGATATAATACCCTAATATTATTATATTATACCTATATACCTTTATAACTAATAACCTAACTATTCCTCTAAGACGCATGTGAACCTATTCGCATATATCTTCCCCTATACCCATACCCCAACTATAATATATATATATACTTTATATATGATATATACCTACTACCTATATATATACCCTATATATACCTACTATA
>JABUQX010109858.1:10000-34805 GCA_015478945.1 Trachelipus rathkii
AAGTGATCTCTGAGTTGAGATCAATACCAGGTCTCATCCTCTCCAGAGAGGATAGAATTTACTTAAGGGGTGTTTATCTCTTTTACTGCAAATACTACACAACTAATGCGGTTGAGGTTGTAGAAGGATGAGCAGTTGTCTTATCAATACATTATACCGATTAATAAGTATTTCTCTCTGTGCGGTGCTCTGTTTATAGACCCTGCACCGGTCTTCGGACAAGTCGTGACGTAGAAGTAGCCGGCGTGTGTCCTCTGTTCTGGTGGGTGATAGTGGCTTACCTAGGTTACAATCTCTCTTGCGTTTTTCTTTCTATGTACATTCGTGGCGTTACGTTCGTCAAGCACTATCTGTGTGCACATGCTCAGCTGGGCCATGGTTCATTCGTATGTGGTGAACTTACTCTCTATTTGTAGGGTTGATTTTTATTAATTTTAATCATATGGCACGACCTTTCGTTGGTGTGCTTTGTAACCGTATAGGATGACTAGCAAAATATGTACCGATAATATGAAGGATAGAAGATATATCTAGATATAAGGTTCTATGACTGCCTGCAATTTTGCACTGTTCTTTATAACACAATGAGACTCTGTTTATTGCCCCCTTTTATTGACCTATGATAGTTGACCCTGCCTTTTGTACTATTCATCTATTGGTAGGTATACTCACGCTGTATAATAGAGTACTTTTTGAGGATTCTGCTGCTTTCTCAGCGTGGTATTACGCATTATAGGTGATTCTAGCTATAGTGTGTATTGTTTCATATCCTACTCTCCTGTCTATATGATATGAATATTTATCTAGCTTTCTTTGAAGATCATCTCTAGTTTTTGATATACGATGAGTATTGATTAGCTATGGTCAGTCGGTTTTTAAATATTCTGTGGTGCCTATATTTTTGACTACTTACTTTTTCCTTAATCTACTCGCTTTCATCTGTTTTTTTCATATAGTTATTTTTTCTGTTTACTCCCAATTGATACTATTATATACGTAGTTTTGTATAATGTCTACTTCAAGTCTACGTATATATTAAATTTATTTTTATTACTTTACTTATATATCTCTATTATATTTTTTTCCTACTATACTATTGATAATTGTTTATTAGTTTATTGATTAGCACTCACCTGCGGGTTTGATGATAAGATACTTGATTGCGCCCGTGGGCCTTTTTCTTGACACGCTGACGATTCGATTGACATTGGATTAATGGTCTACTTAATGAATTATCTTCGCGATCTTCTTTTCTGAATTTTGAGGAAGGTTACTATTTAAAACATAAATGTTTTAATAAATTTATATGAATGTTCTTTTTTTATATTTTTTTTCAAGGTCATTACTTTTCAAAATTTAATTTCAATATTGCAAAAGCACAAGTATTGATTATTTATGCAACGAATTTATTTGCTGTTATATAGTTACAAATCGCTCGCTATACTAATTTTAGTTTTATTATGGTAGACTATATTTTCAGATTAGGTTATATTTTTTTTAAATATATACGCATTCAATTTATATTACATGTGTTAGGTCATTATCGAGTTTTACAGGTGTGTTCGCATACTTTTCCATCATTTTATTCTCGGCTTTTCAGCTTCTTAGATTTGTTCGCTGTTGTTTCTATTAAGCAGAATTTTGTCCACTTTAGCTGGTTCTTGGAGATTTGTCTCCGCTGTTGTGTCACTTAGTTTCTTTTAATATTGAAAAGAAGTTTGTTATATGTGTTTTCTCATTCTTGAATTTTGGTTTAGAAAAGCCCACACTTCTGCATTCGAAAATTATGAATGATCAAGCTCTGTTATATCAAGTATCGATCCTTCCGTTTTTTTATTGCAGCAAATAAGCAATAAGGAATAAATTGCTTCTTGAAATTCATTATCGAATTATATACGCCGCTTGAATAAGAGATGGTAGAGAATGTCACCAAATTTTATCTGTTAATTTGTCATATTTCCTAAATATTTTTCGAAGATGCATCTAGCTTAATAAATATTAAGATAGCCTCTGTTATATATTTCTCCTATATCCTGTGATTGTCCATTGATTAGGCATCCTCTACCCTGCTGGGAGTTCTTTGCGAATTGGCCTATCTTTAATACGCCCTTCACACACTTTAATGTCATTGATTGAAAATTTTATAATATCCAATAATTCAAGGAACTTGTGTTTGCCTCATAGTTACCGTAGTAATAACAGTCAATCAGAACCCTAGTTTTTTATATATCTATATCTACTCTAATAATGTGGTTGACTACTTGTCTCTATGCACTGAGCGTAACCTTCATAGCTCCATGCATAAAATATCGTTATCAGCTTGTATTTCTATATACTACAATCCATTAATAATTGTTCCATGTTAACATGCTGTAACGTTTTATACATTCTTATATTATCATTCTGCATGGCTAGTAATGGCTCCATCAGGAAATGTCTTCACGTCATCTCAGTATGTTACTTCCTCTATTATATATTATTTCTGCTTCGGCGGGTCCACATATTCACAGTTCGTAGCGTCAAAACTACTCCTAATTTGAAATTTCTCTCGATGCGAATTTTGTAGACTATTCCTTGATACTACTCCTTAATTTTTAGGCTTTTTCTCTTGGCTCGCTTGTACTGATCTGTACTAGCCCTTTGCTTTAATCTTAGGATGCAACTATAATATATTTCTTTCTTGCGCTAGACAGCTTAGGTTTGTTATTTTTAATTTTTTTGCTCTTTCCGCCGCGCAATGCCTTTATATCATCGATTTGAATAGTGTTTTAGCGTGTTCGGGGTGGTGAGTTGTGCCTGATTTGCATGGCGCATCTTGTTTTGCTCAATCATAACTTGATAAACTTTTTGTTAAGGCTCTTCTTATGAGTTAGAAATGATTTTTTTCTGCTAATCTAATTTTGGGTAGGTCCTAAGCTGTATGGTCTTATAAATTTTTAGAGGATAAGATTCATAGATGTCTTTCATCAGAGCTGGTAATCTATTGAATTAGTGATGAAAATGCCTTTGAATTTGTTACTTATTTACTTTAAATTCTATTCATTCTAATTGTTTAGTCACTACTTTCAGCTTTTCTTAGATGCTCTCATCTGCCTTTTTATGATAGTATGAGTTTGTATGCCATTGGAGTGGTTTATTATTTATTGTGGTATTGCATTTAGCTATTATATTTCCTTTATCTAGATTTTCTCTATGTTTTAATTTTATTAGTTTTTTGTCTTTCTTCTACTACAATATACCATACTGCCTTAACTCTTTCTCTTATCTTCTTCCGGTTTTGTACTATAGTACATAAATACTCCTGTATCTATCTTAATTTTTTATTTTTAAAATTCTTTTTACATTAACTTATTTAATATTTTTATGTATACTAATAATTATTTTACTATTAAAGTAATTTTAATTAATTTTGTATTGAGATAAATAATTACTAAATAGCTAATTACTATATATAATTTTTGTTATTGCTTAGTATTTTATTATCAATAATGGTTCGAGGTTCGGCGGGAGGGTTGTTTTACCGATTAACTAGGTTCTTAAGGAATTAGGCGGATTTTGAGGACTTTTTAGTATATTGTTTATTCATTTATCCTCAAGCAGCTGCAGTGACTAGGCTATGGAGGACAATTGTGTTGTCTTTAATGTATCCTCCCGTAGTATCGATAGACTGATTTTTTAATATTATGACATAATTTATCATACCGTTTAATATTTTTCCTTTGGTTTATGTGTATTATGGCAATATTTTTTTTATTTTATTTTAATACATTAATATTATTTTAATACATTAATATCTCTGAGTATCTGATTCCCTGCATAACTGTAAAGCCATTATGTGATGGAGAAAACTAATTTGGCTAAAACACATTTAAAATCACCGTGAAAACTGATTTGTGATTTGAATGCGCTCTTGTAATCATACACACAATAACATAAATCCTATTATTGATAACATTAATTCAATCAATTAAATAAGGTTAACTCTTAATACTAAAAATAGTAATATTTATAAATATATATTATATGCTTTAAACTATTTTAAACTTTATAGATATTACAAATGACTTTGATTCTTAAATGATTAGATTGAAGGTGTTTTAACAAAGAAGTGTGGAAGTCTGTGAATTTAGCGTATGTCAATTTTACAATAGCTTCTTTCGGATGATTATATTATTTAACTAAAATCCTTGTTTGCTACTCATTTTTGATTCTTTGAGTGACCCTCACTGACCAGGGGCATGTACCCTCCACTGAGATAATTTAGAGTATATATTGTTCGAAGAGCTATATAAACGTAAGCCCACATCGCTCATAAATGACTAGTAGTCAACTTATATTTTTCATATTTCTTGCAACTTATATCTAGTTCTTGCGTATTAGTATTGATGTCTTATCTTCTCTCTAACTGTCTATTGATATTTCCGATTCTCCTGTCTTAAAGGCATTCTCTCTGAACATCAAATATGTAAAGAGTTAGTGCAAGTTATTACGAAAGATCCGAAAGTTATTCAGTTACAGAGTATTAATCTTTGATACATGAGGATAATTTTGAACATGTCGGTCAATATGGTGGATTTTGCTAGTGCTTTTGCTGTGTTTATTACCATAGCGAAATTATGTTTTTATATTACTTGTGTGTTACAGCCTCGGTGAGTCTCTGTATTATTTTTTAGCTTGCTCTAAGATATTATCGGATTTCGAGTTTGAGTTTGCACCACTCTGGGTGTACTGTGAATGAAATTAGCGAGTAAATCTCATATTTATAATATGAAATGCGTTTATAGTTTGTAAGATACTTAAAAAATATATATACTTTTCGAAATTGTGGATATCTTTATTATCTATATATATTTATATATTTATATATATATAAAGAAAATATTAATAAAAATTTATTTAAATAAAATAAAAAAAAAAAAAAAAAAAAATATATTATTTTTTTATATTCTATATTTATATTTATTATTATATATTATATATATACTATAAATTATCTAAGAGAATCTAGTATTTTATAAACTGTCACTTATATATATTAATTAATATAATATTTTCTTTATACTACTCAGATTATTGGTCATAGTTCTTTGATATATATTTATTGATGTATTCTGATATATCGCTATTATTTAATATAGCGTAGATTGAGTATGTGACCTGTATGGTACGCTTGCTGGTATCCGTTACAATTATTATTATTATCTATACTATATTATATTTATATTTATTATATTATCTATATATTTATTATATTTTTTATATATCTATTTATATTTTATTTTATCTTATATATTCTTATATACTATTATATATTATCTATATATATTATATATATATAATATCTTATAATTGTATTACATATTATATATATATTATTTCTATATATTATTAATTAATATATATCTATATATTCTTATTATCAGCGGCGGTATGTTAGTGTTGGTGGTTTAATATTATTATTTTCATTTATTTCTATCTTCCTCCTCGCCGGTTCGTGTTTGTGTTTCGTGGGGTAGGTGTGTTCCTATAAATCATAGAGATATTGGGTCGGTGGAGGTCGAAGGTTTTAGGGTGAGTAGTCGCATAATGGTGGCGGCGGAGTTGTCGGATGGCGGGATGCTCGATGGTAGTTTAAGGAGGATGTAATCTTTTGCCCGGAGTGTCGGGTTGGTCGGAGTACGGGTTTTAATTTGTTGTGCTGTCGTGTATCGATGCTGTCTGAGGCTCAAGAGATCCTCTCAGATATATTTTACCGCTGTCGGTTACTATTTCCTGAGTGGCGTTGAGTAGGAGTCGGAGTCGGCCTTTATTTCTACTAATACGGAGTGGTAATCGTAGTGGAGTCGTACCTTTGCGGCGGTCGGCGTCGGGTCGTAACTTATTTTTGCACTTAGCCTCTCTACTGAGCAACATACTGTAATTATTTTCGATTATACATCCACAATGCTCAATGATCAAACGTTACTGTCGAGACATTTGAGTCGATTTTTGATTTGGTTTTCAACTTTTCTTAACTATGATTCTACTTACTTCTTTAACTATTATCACTGTTAATATATTTACATTCTCTATGCTTAAGTTTTTTCTCCTTGGTTTTTGTCTCAGTTTCTGCTCGTGCTATTATTTATTCACATTTTTGTTTTTCTTGTAGTGGTTAGACGCGTGTAATTGGTCTTAATCCTTATCATATATTATATATCCTAAGTTTTAGTACGTAGTATACTATATTAATATCCCTGTTTATATATACTCCTAACTTCACCTTTTTATCGACTCAGTTACTGTTAGTATATATACATCATTAGTGTTTTACCCTACTAGTGTATTGACTTTTTGTTTAGTTACTTGATTCACCTACGATGCATACCCTATTAGCTTGTATTTATTATACTCGTTTTAGGTTACATACACTTTCATCTTTTCTCTTACTTTATATATCCTACTACCCTACCCTTTCTAGTATTATACGGCCCCTTTTGACATTATTATTAATTATATATCGCGCTCTGTGGAGCGTACTCCTCTTTTGTTTATCCAGCATGATGACAGATTGCGTCTGGATCCAACTCTTTTGCACCCACAAACCTCTTTCCCAAGCCCGGTAATTTTTAAAAGGTATTCATATATTTGTTGTATTGATAAGTTATTCTCAGATTATGCCTTCAAAAACAAAAGCTCTGAGCCCTTTCAGAGGAGTTTCTTCTGCACCACTGAAAAACGCTCATAGTAGCTTGTTGAATTACGGGCTATTCTAAGATTTTTTTCCCTGTCTATTTCATACTGCATAGACTGGTCGTGAAAACTTGTACTTTTAGTTATCTTCGGTCGTGTGGTTATAGGATCATGTCAAGGGCGTATTGTTTATCTGAGTTCCAATGTTTCGCGTTAGATAGATCTATCTTCCGCATTCAATGATATGTAAGTATTTTGACTTCTCTGAACAAGAACTGTTATACCGCGTAGTTAATCTCTGTTAAGAGGGAATTCAAAGAACGTCATGATTACCGCACAATGAATCTCTAACAGATGTAGGTTCGCGTTTCTTTTTTCGCTGTGATCGTTTGCTGCGTTTATCTTGATTAATAGGTCATCTTAGAATGTGATTGTTTTTAAACCTCTTTAGGTTAGCGTGTTCAAAGAAATTTGTTTTGTATTTAGGAGTTTCAGAAATGGGTAATGTGCTTTGCACACCTGCGCTGGGTCGTTTGTGGTGGTTTTCGAAACTATTACTGCGGCGCTACTTCTCCCATCGACAGTTTCTGCGTCCCGGTGCTTAGGACCGTCTGTACAGAGTGTATAAGTTTTATAGGTGATTATAATCGTATATATTAGTACTCGTACCATCGTCGTATGGATGTTTCTTAGGCCGTCTAAATATATATTTTGAGCTATTGTCAGGGCTAGTGGTGTTACGCTTTTCTACAATGTCGTATCGACTTCGCTGAATTACCTAAGAATAGGAGTGGTTTTATCTATAATGGTTTGAATATATGTGGCTAGGAGTTTGTGACAGTGGTTGGGCTGACGTACTAGATTATTAGTCGCTGATTTCTATCAGTTGTTTCTGTGCGTATTATTTACTTTATTATTTAATATCATAGGCTGTTGAGACAGTGTCGTTTATTGCTTTTCCGCAACGTTCCTTCCTTAGCTGAGTATATTGTTCTATTGTTAGAGTATACTTAGCCGCTCTCCGCAAAAAATTAATGTTTAGGAGTGCGATAGTGAAAAATGAATGCGGCTATCGCATATGCGAGACTGTTGTCGAATATCTCGTTATCGCGCATCTCGTATACTCATATGGTTGATGCTTAGAGTATAGGTATACGTTTTTGATTATGGGTATTATTTAGGTATTTATTATCTACGTTTATACTTTATATTATATTTTATGTTGCTTGTTTGTGAAAAGAGAAAGTCCGGCTTGTTAACGGCGTAATATGTATATATATATTTATTGTTATAGAGTATATATTTAATATTTCTTTATATTGTATTCTGTAAAGTGTTTCAGGAAGGTTTCTATTTCTTTATTTTCAATATATATAATGCTAGTATTTCCGAGGGGAGCCAGATCATATCATGTCGAGTCTTCTCACGTCTGATTCCTTCGTCTTCTGTGGGTTCTAGTTGTTTTGCGTGTTGATGTAGATGCGTGAGTATGTAGGTTACTGACAAGTGTGGGGAGTCGGAGATATCGTGAGCTCGGGTGCGGGGGCGCGGCGAGGTTCTGGGGAGTATCGCGTCAGTGTCGTTTGTTGTGAAGCAGAAGTGGGCGATGTCGTTTGGTCGAGTAGTCTGCGAATGTGAAGATAGTTTCGATTGGAGGTCGGAAGTCGAGTCGGAGTGGTTCGTGATGAATTCTGAAGAGTGTGGGATCGGATGCGTATGCCGTTTATGACTATTTTTAAAGGTAATGTTTAAAAGAGTGAGATGGGTCGGGGTCGAGCGTGTCTAGTTTTGATAAGGTCGCGAAGTCGTGAGCTTCGTATTGTCGTAATTTTGAAGAGGTCGTGAGTCGGAGTTCGAAAAGTTTTTTGAAGACGCGATCCATCACACTGGCTAAGTGTATGCTTTCTCCTGCGTGCATCTTGCTTTGCAAGGGTTGGCGCGTAGGTATGAGTCGAGTCTCTGATAGACTCTGCTCTTGGTAGGGTATGAAACTTGATTTCTGTATGTTGGATTTAAATAATTGTCGAATGTGTTAGAACTAGACGGATTGTCTCATACTTATAGGTTGTCCTATCTATTCGCTCTTACACCTAATAATTTAATATTGCTAATAAGTTTTTTTCATATAATTTCGTTTTGTAATAAGCTTCAGCACCTTAGTCAATTTTTAATCTAATAACTCTAATTTATAATGTTTTTCTCAACTCAAATGAGGGTGAGAAGCTGTAAAATTGTCCAATTATCCAAATTTTCATCAAAATTACATAGATTTAATTAGCCTGTAAATATAATAACTATAATTGTTCAATAACATCTCATAATACACATATATTTCTTCTCTGCACATAGTTTAAATGTTAAGCATATTTAAGTAAGTTTCAATGAGCTTATCATCTTACATTTTGAAGCTGCACCAACAATATCATGCAATAAATATTACTACGTATATTAAACGACATGCTTCTGATAAATATTATATATATGGTATTTTTAAAACTACAATATAATTCTATCATATTACTTCGCATATTTACTTATCGTCTCGTCCTGCTAAATAAGTTTATCGCGCATTTTTATTTTATAATCAAATTTCCTTAATGTGGATATAATTAAATTTCTTTGGCTCTAAAATAAATTCGTCTTTCTTACGCACTATTTGGATTTATGCGGTCTTGTACCACTTTAAATGTTGATTTCCTTATTAGTCAGTTCAGGAGATTTGAAAATTGATCCGATTATCTTTGTGTAATGGTCGAATAATTTCAAAGATCGGCTATAAGAAAACCATCTATTTCTATGTGGTTAGGTCTTATATATGAATTATCCAGCAGATAAGGATTCTATTCTTCTTAATATATTTATTTATCCTTCATTGTTTATATTTTCTGAGCGCGGGGGCCGTGTGTTCTTGTATCCTCATCGCTATTTTTGTCTAATTGCCGACTAATAACTCGGCCGCTACAGTTTTGCCATTTGCTCTATTTTTGGACGTTGACGCGTTCAAAGTTCTTCGGTTGACTATATACCTTTTTCTGATGTTTTTGGAAGCTGCTAAAACCTATATATAATGCCGCGGCCCCACACAACAACCTACAAACAGCAAAGCGAATTACCAGCCAGTTAAACGAATCATCTGTGAAGAAGATGTAGATGCCCGGTATCACCGGTCACAATCACAGCAATCGTGAACCTAGGATCTAACAACCGTAGACAACACAGAACCATCTGGGAAGGAATCTACAGACATGTATAAGATATAGAGGGAATCTGGTTAATGTTATAGCATAGCAGTGGTAATCTTGTTTGTTACAAGATACATCTTAAGGCGTTAGGAAGATATGGACAAGTATTTTACAAACGACTATCTAGAAATCTACATCGTTTCAATCTCACGTTAAATTAGTTCTATAGAAGTGTATATCTTGTAACATATTATGATTCATTCCTTGAAGAATCTTGTAAGGCCATGGAATCAGGTGCTTCGTATTTTCTTCCAAAATGGGAGGTATGTAGGCGAGGATTAGATATGAGCATTGGGTAAGTTGAAGTCTGTGTATGGGCGGTCTTGTATGAAGTTTCTCCGTGTGGGATCTGTATAGTTCCCAGTGGTCTCGATAGATGCTGTGTCAAATCGTCTCAGTTGTATTTGCTCCCGATTGTGAGGTTTTCATAGTTTATATTTACTTATTTTCTCAAGAAGTCTCTTGGCATAGAATCTTTGATTATTGAAGAATGTCCATAGGACAAAGTGAGTTTTTTCAGTTACTGCTTGGAAAAGGAGAGTTTCCGCTGAGTCTTACTTCGAGGCGTTAGCGCAGCGCTCAGCGAGAGTCTGATGCTGAGCACTTTGCGTATGACGCTGGTATAGATAAGGGAGACTTTTTTATGTTTTGTTTCTCGCGTCATGATTAGCAACTGTTGCAACCTTCAGTGTATATATGATCTATACATCTCTCTGAGTGTGGACGGTTGGTGCTAGAAGGGTGGAGTTAATGTTTTTCCTTGGTATCTTGTAGTCTGTGAAGTCGTCTATCAATCATTTCCACTATGTTCGGTAATGCTGTTCAAGAAAAGTTTGGTGTGTCTGTTTAATGTCGTTGTCGTGCTGACTTCTGAGGTGTAGCTGAGGTAAATCGCTTATAATGTATTGTATTCCATTGCATGAAGGGTTCAAATTGCGACAGATTTTGAAGATCGTGCTGAAAGGAAGAATGAAAGATTATGTGAAAAGATAATACTTATTCTTTTGTTTGTAACTTTGGGGGGTCGTATAGGAGTCTAGTCGATCTGAAACCATCTCATGATCATTTTCGCTAGTTCTCCCTTGCTTTATTTGTTTCATTGCTCGGTTTATAATAAGGAGGACTGATGTATTAGATATCAATGTTCGATATGTACTCTAGTCTCTAAACGATTGATGAACTGGATATCTCATTGAGAGTCTATTAATTCTCAGGTGGTTTAGTATTGACGTTGATTCTTGAATGTTGACTACTGCTAAGATAGAGCAAGATCTAAATTCTGAATATTTCACGATCCATTTTTTAGACAATAATAATCTAGTCTTTTCTTAGTAACGATCTACAGGTAGAATATCTTGATGTAGAATTGTTGAGTTTTGTGTCGTCCTATAAAATGATGGTGCGTGATAAGTGCGTGTGTTGGTGATAGTGGTTGTCGGTCCGCATTGGGGAGCGGTTTCGAAGAGTTTATATCGTGTGTGTGTATGGTGTGGCATGTAGGAGTCTGCCATACGTTGTTATGAAGATTATATTAATTTTAAGTTATGTAAGATAAGATTTGTTTTATATAGTTTATCATTCCTTTTAGTTATGTTCTTTTTATTTTTACTTGGTATGAGGAAGTTTCTTACTGTTCTTTGTTCTTTTATATTTTTTTCTGCAGATGTAGACAAATTTGTATCTTGTTTCTGATACATATATAGATAATAGCGCTTACGCGTGTGTTATCTTATTATATTAATATATAATATATATATTTTTTATATATTATTTCTATATATCTATATTATTATATTTTTATAATATTATCTTATTATATATATATAATATATATATATTAATTATTTTATATATACTTTTATTTCTATTCTATTCTATATATATATTATAGATATATATATTTTATTATATATCTATATATATATTATTATTACTTATTATTATATTTTAATATTTTATTATTATATTATATTATATTTATTATATTATATTATATATTATATATATTTATTATTTATATATATTATTATACCTTATATATATTATATATAATATATATATTTATTTATTTACTTATTATTATATTATATATACTATTTTTATTTATTGAATATATATATTGTGTATATAATATAATATATATTATATTATATATATATATATAGATATATTATTATATATAATTCTATATATATAGTATTTCGTATTATATATATATTATTAAATTTAATATTATGTATTTTATATTATATTATATATATATACTATACTTCTCTATATATCATATATATAATATTTATAACTCTATTCTGGGGTATCTTCTTTCATTCGATTATTTTACTAACTGTATGGTAGTGATAATTTCCTGTTATTCGTTTTTAGTGCCACTTTTCAACATCACGAAGCCGCGGATAGCTCTTTGGTGGTCGTGTATATCAGCTAACCGTACGTTATCATCTTGTGTTGCGAGATTATTATTTTTGTCTACATCTTGCTGATGAATTCGAAATTATTTGGTTTTGTATCAGTGTTGAGATGTATTTCCAGATATCGAATACGGCTTATTTACTGACAAACATTATTTCTGCGTCCTACTTGTAATATTTCGCGGCAGTTGATTAGCTGAGGCGTGTAAAGTATAGACTTTGGTTTGATCTATTTACTATATATTGACGGTTTATCTCGCATAGACTCCGTTTTAGATGATCATTAACTCTTTTCACTGCTAGTAATTGCACTCCAATGGGTGGCCGGCAGAACAGCCGCACTACAATCAGACCGACATCCTATATGCTCGCATTTAGCTCTATGCCCTGCTACACAAGTTTCGAGTTCTCTCTATTATCTCGATGGAAATTTGGAAGGACCTTTTTGACGAATCGCTCTGCGGACAACAGCATCAGTCCAGGCATACACTACTTAAAGCCAGTATCTCGACACGATTCTCTATACTCGATCAACTGAATTAAGCGTGCTATCATTGAGTAGCGGCCAAAACTGGTTCTCTTTCTTCCTAAGTCATAGCTTTCTAAAGTTTTTGTTTGCTTCTCTGATCAGGTAATTTATTTCTCAGCCCAGTTCTGATCTTTTTATTTTTAGACTATTCTCTCAAACTATGATTCTTTGGAGACTACTTGGCATTTCTTGTATGATACTGGACTTTTTGATATTTAGACTTTATCTAGTGCTTCTCTAATCCTTAATCTAAATAATTTCAACTATGTTACTAGTTTTCTATTATGGATGTCGGCTTTTTGGGAATTACTATGGAGTCCTTTTCTATCCTGGATATTCTAGTGTTTATTAAGGAGGACCAGGGAGCATGATATTATAAAATTGAGATATGAATGGTGATGATTATAGTGGGTATCTGTCGATATTTTTTTCGTTTGAGGGATATTTTATCTCGATATTGTTATCATTTTTTCACTCCGTTAAATACATATAATATGAGTGTGTATTTAGCGGTTTATAATACTATGGTGCACGGTCGATGTTATTGGATTTGTTTTCATATATACGTATGACTGATACTCGCGCTTGCAGCTTTAGTAGTCACGCGCTTCAGCGCGTCTGTGCATTCGCCTTACCACGCTGCAGCTTTGCTGGGTTTACTCGCTTTTGTTTCCTAGATGAGTTAGATTTGTTTTCTTAGGTTATTTTATTTACTCTTAGACTTGATGCATCTCTTTATGGGTAATAAAAATATTCGTCTTCCAGACTGCGATTCATTTGAGGACGGTGTATGAACTGAGTGACGCAGTACGTGTCATATTTTATCTCTTTCGATAAGGCGAGATACTCTTTTATGGTAAGGTCAGAACCTGGAAAGTAGGCGTAATACTATATTCCCATTGTATGTTAAGTGGCAAGTTTCGCGCTGTGTGAATGAGTGATGTTACACTGCCTCGTCTGAAGCGCGCTTTGCTCTATGTTCTGCGGCGGGAGTTAATTGGCCTGTGTAATAAGTCGTATTATAGTTAGGTGTATTTGTATTAACACTCTATAATCTAAACATAGGCCGTTGGTTAATACCTGAACGTATTCTGTTTATTATATCATCTATCTTCGTTTTAGATTGGCTATTTGAAATTCGTTTTAAAAATCTCTTGACATGACAATATGAGTTCTATATTATCGCCTCATTTATCAGCTATAACAATTTTCTCTTGTGCGACTTCTATTGTTTTCTTTTATTGCTGTCTTGGTTGTTAATTTTTAGTGTCTATATTTTTACTCCGTTATCTCTGTTTTTTGGCTGTAATTTATGATTCAATTCCACTTTATTTTATAAAGATAATAGTATACTATTTTTCTAATCTATTAATATATGGACATACTATACTATTGGTTTACTAGTTAATCTTGCCGTGTGCCTGCACTACTTTTAACCAGCGTTGAAACCTTATTGAATCTTAATTTTAGTGATGCATTTATTTAACATAAAATAGTGTTTGGACGGTTTTTTCATCAAATTATTTTATATATTAAATAATAGATGTTGTTTGATTATGTGTGTGGTGTGTGTTTGTCAGGTGTAGTGTATGTCGTGTGGGTGTGGGTGTTGGAGCGTCGTACTGTGATGGTGTGGTGTCTGATGCGCGCGCAGGAATAGTATATATTCCGAGAGGTGTGTGGGAGGGTTACAATATACTCTTTGATTAACGGATAGTCGAGCGAACCGTTTGTATATTCCATGTCTTGTTAAGTTCTAACTTTTTTGATATTTGCACACTGCTGACCAGTTGAGATCGACGTTATTCCTATATTTTATACTTCGACTTTTCGGATATTTATCTTTAGTTCCTCTGAGATGTTACGAGCATACAACTTACTTTGTTCATAATATTTAATAGATATCGACTCACGCGTAGCGCTGACATGCGTCCTACTTATTACTCATATTGAGTATCTATCGATATCCGATCGACTCCTACTCAAAAACACCGTACTCAGTAATGCGCCTCCGATATTACTGATCTCGACTCCCTGATACCAACCTGTGTTATAACTACAGCCTCTATACAAAGTATAATTTATTATTTATATTATATATATTTAATACTAGCTGCAGGTGAGGAGAAGATAGAAAGAACTTTTGCTTGGGGATGTGTGATTATATTATGTTTATATATATTATATATATATATATATATATTCTTTTTATCTATTATATTTTATAAAAACTATATATCTTCTATCTCTATATTTTCACATATTTATTATATATTATAATTTATATATATATATATTATTATAGTATTTAATTAGTATTAGTGTAGCTGAGATATACGCATTCGCATTGCGGATTCCGATCATTTTCCTATACGTAATCTCGATATTCTAATATTATTTTATGGGGCGATTGAGGATGTATATTATCTCACATGAAATTATCAGATGAGTGTTGATGTGATACGATTTATCCGATTATATTTTATGAATATTTATATTATATATATTTTATATATATCTATATATTATATATTATATATATAGTTATATATTACTATTATATATATTATTTATATATATTATTATATCTTTATATAATACTTATTATATTTGATACGTTATCAGAACCTCTTCGGATCAAGGTTCTGTCATGGGTCATGCTATGGATTCCACATTTGTTATACTCAAGAACGTGTAGCTATGAATGCATTTTCTAAATTACTAATAAATACAAATTTTTGTAACGTGTTTCGTCAGAGTACTTATTTTGATGCCTTGTATATTAACTCTCAAAGATCACAGAAAAGTGTAATTACATCTGTTAGAGATATATTGCGGAATATGACGTTTTATTTGGTTTTACATAGATTGATATTCTTTAGTTTCGAGGTGTAATAAGATAGTCTATATGTATGAGATTTAGGTACAGTTTGGGATAGATAATATCTACTTGGTTTTGTGGAGGTGATTAAATTGTAAAGGTTTATTCCACATCTTGCGAATCGCAGGGATTCTTTAGTTATATTCCAGTTATGTAGTGAGGTTTTTTTTAAGTGGTGCGAAGATAACTTCGTGAAGGGCTCAGAGCTTTTGTTTATTGAGCTAATTTGGCGATTTATTAATTTCAGCATTATGATATTGAATTTTTATAGAGATTGGAGGGTTGGTGAGATGGTGTGGGTCCAGAGTTGATCCAGGTTTGCACCTCCTGGTAACGGGTTAATATATTTATAATATAGTATATATATTTTATTTACATATATTGTGCATATGTAATACATAAATAACATACTCTTATCTAAGTTTAATTTATTAACAAGTATGGTGTGAGTACTTCATAATTTCCACGAGCATTTTTGGCAAAAACTCATACATTCTTACTATCTATATATTTCTAATGTTCTAAATAGGTTATAAGACTAGTTATTATTATTTGTATTCTTAAATTACGTATCGTAACATCAGAATTTGGTTTGCTCTTCTTACAGTTGTCACTTTCAAAGATATTACAACGTTACATTTACTAATACCCACTATTATTTAGCATTACTCATGTGATTATCGTCACAACTGTTTTTGAGATCAGAGTCACATATGATCGATTGTGGGTAATACCTATCATCTACATCCTCTACTTGACCGGAATTACGGTTCTATTTATTCATAGTATATCTTTTCTCTCTGCATCGCTAAATGAATCATAAAGTGGACCACGAAACAATTCTTCTAATAAGCTGATAGCTTTCTCTAAAATCTGTTCGCATTTGCTGCCTTCATAGCTATATGATTATCAGATATTTAGAGATATTTTCTCTTCTATTAATCTCTAGATTAGAGGCCAATTTGATGAAATCTTGTTGACGGAAAAAATGCCAACGTATTTGCTCAAGATACAAACTACTTCACAGCCTTGCATTATACTATTCAGCAACGTAGTTTAGAATGCACAGAGCTAATTGCAGATAGACGTGGCTCAATCATTTTGTCGATATATATCTAATATATATATTATGGAGGTTTGTGGCTAACTCAGAACTTAACTATTCGAATCCGATCCGCGGATCGTGATTTATTAACTATCGCTCGCTCGCATGCCAGGATTGTGTACATCACTCCGCTACACCTCTATATTTATATTTCTATATAATTTTATTATATTAATAATATTTTATATTATAATTATATATATATATGTAATATATTATATATAGTATATTATGTATATAACTATATATATATATATATAATAATAATTATATATAATATATATTTTATATATATTTATAATATAATATATATATATTATTATATATATATATATATCTATAATATATAGTATTATTATCTAATTTATATTATATATACTTATTATATATATTATATATATTATATATTTTATGTATATAATATTTATATATAATTATTTCTTATATAAGACAATATAATATTTTTATATAAATTCTTTATGTTTATTGGTTTATTTTCAATAATCAGAAGTATGAAGTGTTTTTTTTTTGTTGCGTAAAAAAGTGTTGAGATGCCAAATACATTTAATTTTTTGCTTAATGGGCAATTTAATGTGTCATTTCAATTCTATGTATACATTTTATTTGTAAGACAAAGATGGTCGACTTCTTTTATGTCCTTTGCCTTACTGATTTATGGTTGGGAGATTGCTAAGGATAGGACTGTGGAATTTTATGAGAGTTTTGAGTCAGACATTATACTATGTCCAGATGATAAGCGTAGAATTGAAATTATTGTGAATTGTTATTTTGCGAGTGTGTGAGGCTTACGTTTGTAGTTTGAGTATACTAAGTTTGTTTGTTTTATATTGTTTTTATGAGTGATGAACTTTGGTATAGTAACATGTCGAAGAGTTTGAATATGTTATCTTGCGATGATTGGGATAAGTGCAATAGCTATGAAGCTATTTCTTACTTGATAAACATAATGATTCACTTAAAATATATCATAATATCTAATTTTCTCTGTAATTACATGTTTTAGAAAATAGTGTTTTTCATTGTTTTTTCTTCTTTTTAGTTGCTCTGTTAAAATAGTATATTTGTAGCATTTCATATTTATCTTAGATCATATGTTATTTTAACTCATGTGATCTACAAGTGACATGTATTTGGAGAAAATTGCATGTAACAAAGCAACTAAGAAGTTTAAAAAGAGTGGATTTAAAGATTAGTTGTTTTTAAAAAATGTTATGGCTTTTATCCTGTTGTAATGAATAATAAAGTTAAAATTTTCTTAAGAGATTGGTTATCCGTGGACAGCTAGTTTTCCTCTTAATGCGGCCGCAGTCAGTTGTTCGCATATACCTAATAGGGATATGAAAAAATATATTAAGAAGCCTTTAAAAAAAATTGATACTGTATTTGACATTACAACGCGAGGGATGTTGTGTGAGAAGAAAGATATAAAGATTGAATTGAAGGATAGGCTATGCAACCATTACACTCCCATTCATCACTATCTATCAAAGGCACGATACTCTATAAGAAAGCGAAAGTGTGTTCCTTGATTTAGTAGATAAATTCAAGCTTTCATGACAATTCTGATACCCAGTTGCTGAGATGATATAAATCTTCTCTAAAAATTTCTACGCTGTGCTACAAAGTTGTCCGTGCTAAAATATCAGTTTCACTCTAAGGTTAACAGGTTTGTCAAGAATTGCAAAAGTGGGATAAATCAGCCAACTCATCAGCCTGACGATATTCAAATCTATGAATTAGATGCGATGAAGAGAAAATTAAAAAGACAATATTGTCTTAGAGAAGAAAAGTTATTGCTTGCTTTTGGATGATAAAGGGTTAGAAGGAGGAAGTAAGAATAAGAGGAGTATCAGTAAGCTGTCTTAAATACATGAGGAAATAAATTAGGGGTGTAGAGTGTGAAAGTGGAGGAAGTATATTTAAAGGAATCACTATGTATTCTTGATGATTGTGTATGCCTGCTTATGATTAATTTGTGTGCAGGCTTAAACTCATGGGTATATTATGGGTTGTCGTAAATACCCCAGCTGAAAGTTTTGCACTGGGTCTGATGTACTAGTGATAGTTTTGTCACAACTTTTATCTGATTTTAGTATGTTCTTGACTTATTTATATTGCAACAGTCTAATTTGAATTATAATTTATCATCAATAATGAAGGTTGAGGTCTTAAAAAGATCGCTCGACTAGGAACATTCTTGTAGGATCAACCGATTAGGAATTATTTAGGTTTTTAATATTGTTAGCTGTGCCATTTCGAAAATTGAGGAAATGACAAATTTCGAATAAAATTTGTGATTTACCATCTCTATTCAATATGTTCGTGGAATTCAGAGCTTTATTCCTTATTGCTTTGTTTCTGCTACAAAACGAAGACTGATACTTGATAACGACTTACTTCATAGTTTTTCGTTGGCGTAGGATGTGGTTTTCTACAAATTAAGAATGGAGACATTAACAAACTTCTTTCAATTTAAGAACTAAGTGCAGAACGCGGGAAATGCTTCAAATCACTGGTGGGCAAGAGAATTCTGTTATTGATGACAACGCGACAAATATTGTGCTGAAAGGAGATAAATGAATTGGAAGAGTTGGAACCTGATTATTAACACGATAAATATCTTATTAAAATTTGTTTTAAAAAAAAACATTTCTAATTTTCTACCTTTTAAATAATAGTATTGCACGATTTGAATTTTAAAGGAATAAAAGTCTTCTTATATTTTACTTTGTTTTTCAATATTGAATATAAAATTTTATTTTTGGAAAAAATAAAAATATATTCTTATTAAAACTTTTAGTCCACTAGAACCTTCCTCATTAGAAAAAGATAGGGTATTTTAATCATATTCAAAATGTTCATCGAGTCTCATGCAGGGTATACATTTTTTTATCATCACATATATATATAATATCTATATATATATATAATATCTATATATATATATATATAATATATAATATATAATATATATATATCTATTTATATTATATATTTATATATGTTTTATTATATATATATATATATATATTATATAATATATATTATATATAATTATATATAATATATATATATTATTTATTTATATTATTATATTTATTATATATATTATATATATATATATATATATTTAATTTAATATATCATTTATTATTCCATGTAAGAAGAATTGTTAAATTGATAAATAATAACCTTAGTATTTCACCTACTGGGATTGACCTGGCCTAGCGATGAACCGCGTCAGTGTTTTGAACGACTCGCGAAAACAGGACTAAAAAAGAAGCGAGAAGTTTCTGTAGTGAATCTATACATACGGAACGAACGGCTTTCTCGTCACTCCGGGTGGGGTCAACCAGAGCCGCCAGAGTGAAATCTTATTAAGGGGGATATATGTTTGATAGACCTGCTCATCTCTACACTACGAGTGTGGATAGTATTGATAAACTAACCCTTAAGTATTTCTCACCTGCTGGGGATTGGAACCTGGGTGATGTATTCACTTAGGACATTTCTCGCGTTCTTCTTTAGTCATCGTGCGTAGTGTCAAACCTTACCGCCCGGCTCATCTGCTAGGGCCAGTGTTATTCCCGCAGGGTGATTACTTAGGGGTTATTTTTTTATATATATATATACTATATATATATTATATATATTATATATATATATATTATATATATATATTATATATATATATATATTATATAATATTATTAATATTTATTATATATATATAATATTATATATTAGCAATTTTGCATTTATCAAAATGGCTTAAAAGAAATTCTTTATACGTTTTCAAGCATATTTGTTTAGATTTTTCCTAATTGTCTCAAACTAATAACATCTATGGATTATTGCAGTATTCATATTTTATTTTCAGATCTGGATGTAATAAACAAGATTCTTCTATTAGTAAGATTGTTTTTTTTTTTTAAACAAATTTGAAATAAATTTTTTTATTTAGACATATATCATATTATGTATATATATTACTATTACTATAATTATAATATATATATATTATATATATTATATATATTTATATATATATTATATTAATATATATATATATATATTATATATTTAAATATTATATATTATGTATATATTTAGTATTATATATATATATATCTATATATTTATATATATATATCCCCACTTCTTTTCCAGACTGGGAGGTAGGTGTACACTGCATGAATAAGAAAGTAGTAGAACAATATGACACAAATCGACTGGAAAGCCCAGCCTTACCGCTTACTATTTATCTTTTCTAGTAAGAATACGTCCGATTTCAGAAGATCACCTAGGCTTCACGGGACGGACGGACTCACTATGGTATTCGTATTGTGGGGTATCCTTGACAGGTGGGCACAACCATACCTCAAACTCGGCGATTACTCGTATCATGCACTTTCTTCCTGATCTGCCAACATCCGTTTCACTCTCAGGTATTTCTGTTACTGACTCAATAACTTTTTCTTGCCGGTCCAAGCGTGATTTCCCACATCAAATACATCGTTGCCAATCGATTATCATCATTCTTTTCACTGACAAATCTCACGTACTTATTTATTTCTTATTTTCCCTTTCTTCAAGCAACACACTTTCTATACTTTCTCATTTTATATTCTTTTACTAAACACTTAGATTGTGCTTACAATGTCTTAGGATATATACTCTTATTCAGACCATAGTCTAACTACTTGCATTACCAGGAAGATCTAGCCTCATGTAGACTAGCGCCAGACTTATTCTTTAATCCCACGATTTTATTCCAACCATCTGCATTCATCCTTTCGCTATACATATGCTCATCGTTCTTATCATAAAACAATATTAATCTTAAACTCAGACCTTGTTGCTGCTCGCATCTACTATCACTTTGATTTAGCCTTACTTTAATTTGGCAAATATAAGTTTACTTTAACCGATCATTTTCACCTGCAAATGTCATACCAATCCTTCAAATTCTCTTTAGATTTGCGCCAAAAACCAAATCATTGCAATTATCGGTAGGGCAAGTCTCTACTCCTTCCTTCTCCATCGATGTAAACAATCCTGACCTCTGTAATTGTTTCAGTAACCATCCATATTAAATTATATATATATATAGTTATAAATGATATATATATATTAGTATTATATATATATATACTTTTTATATATATATTTATATTATATTTATATATTAATATATATATACTTATAATTATATTATTATATATATATATTATATATTATATATTTATTTATATATATTATATATATATTCATCTATATTATATTAATATATATATATTTTATTATATTAATTATATTATTATTATAGTATATTATATTATATATTGTCTATATTATAATATTAATATATATATATATTATAATATATATTTTTATATATTTATATATATATAATATATATATATATATATATATTATATATATTATATATATTATATTATATTATATATATATTATTATTATATTATATATATATAAATGAATTTTTTAATTCTCTTCAACAGGATCTTTATATTTTCGAAATGTGAGAGTATTAGCAGTTGTAAAAGAATTATATATTTTATATATTCAAGATTAATTATCTTCATTAAGATATATATATCGTATCGTATATATATTATATTATATTATTTTATATATTATAATATACTGGACGTAGGCAGGATTTAATTAGGGGGGGGCAATGGTTGGTGATATATATATATTATTGTTATATATTTATTAATATTTTTATATATATATTATATATTTAATATTATATAATATTTTAATACTTATATTTATATATACTTTATTGTATATTATATGTTATATGTGTGGTTGTGTGTGTGTGTGTGTGTGTGTGTGTGTGGTGTACGCATGCTTAACTTAATCTTTTTATTCAAAGACAAAAGTAAATTCGTATAAATATACTAAAAAAGTCTAAATAGTTGTCTTAAAAAAATTTTTGTCCATTAGGGTGAGTATAAATAAATACACTATTTGAGAAAAAAAACGGGTAAAAAAAAAAAAGTGAATTTTTGGTGGTTGGCTAGTACTGAGTGCGAAAGGTAATAATATTAAATCTAAATAGTGTTACGTCTTGTGATTTCAGCAAGTTTCGCAATTACGTTTGTTTCATTCGTTCTAAGACATTACTTATTTTTTATAAATACCCTCTACTAATCTTAGCACTCTTATCCATTTTAGTTATAAGTCGATAATTTACTCTTCGCAGAGTGCTGAAGATCTTTCAATTTTACTGATGTAGCACCATTACAATTAATCGACAGGTTTTTGATTTGAGGAAAAAAGGGGTCGCTTTCAATAAATTCTGTAGTTCAGTCTTTCACTGTTTCGTTATCCATTTTTTTCCGGCCAGTATATGCATAAGTCGGTTCGGTATGAAATTTTATGACTCCAAGAATATAAAGACTTGAAAACATTTTTATTTCTCACGCAACTGCCTACGGGAGCACCTACATAGAAACGGATGCATGAAATGATATATGTGGCACGCTGTTTTCCTGAAAATCTAGTCTTAAAGGGATGCAGTGAGTCAAGATGGCTAGTAAGATGCTTTCATATTCAGACAGAAGTTTCAGCAGGCATGAATTTGCTTTATTTGTTGAGATTGTCGTTTCTAGGTGGTGCAAGTTTCCTACTAAGACTCGCGTATACATTGGGAATAAACGCGATCAGATTATTTTGATCATAGTTTTGCATTGTCTTTGCAGCTTCAATCTTTGGATATGATAGAAGTTTGCTTACGGTATATTTTTTGTTTGAATCAGTTCACTGGTTCATAAAGAAATTTTGGTTATTACGGAGAGGTAAATGAATTGGGTCTTGTTGCCGACAGAATGATAGATAGTGTTTTTTCTTGGTTTAATTGTTGCCTACATTTTTATCATATTTGTATGGACAATAGCTGTATGGAATTTTTGAGTCACGGGTTTTCCCAAAGTTTTTAGCCAGTTTAGGATGTAATTTTTCTTTTTTAGGTTGGAGTCTTCTGCAAAGTTTGTCTTTTATTGCAAGTTTAAATTTTGGAATAATGTTTATCAGTAGCGTAATTCAGCCGTGGTTTCCAGTGAAAATTAATCTTTTTTCATATTTTTCACGCAGTTTCTTTTGAATCCTATATTCTATCTGAAATGCCCGCAGTTGACGTATTTGGTAATAGTTAAGTTCAACATATTCTAAAATAATCAATGTTTTCGATGTTTATCAACCCCAGAAATTCTTCTCGACAGTCATTTTTTCAAGATCGAAAACCTTAATGTATAGATAATTGTTAGTTGCCTGCAATCCGCAGTTTCATCCGCAATATGGAGTGAATGCAGCAATTTTGCCCCCACGCGCATCATTTTTTTTATATATTCACCAATTGATCAGATTCATTTGATCACGGACTCAGAGGATTTTTTGTCCTTGAATTGTTCTTCCAATCCATCAATCAATTCTATTCGCAGTTAATAGGTCTTCAAACATTCCTCATGCGTATTTACCTCTTAAGGTTAGTCTGGTTCGTCCAAAATTGAGTCTTCAAAATTGCTGTATATTTTTTATACTTTCTTGCATTTTTTTGTGATGTGTTGTCCTGCCGCTGAATGTAAGGTAGCTTTCCTGATTGATTTACGCTTTGGCGCGCACATGCATATAAATACTGAGAGTTTCGGCGAATAATGTCAGGAGCAGCTGTATGCCAAAGTTAGTTGACTTTAGCAATATGAAACGAAACACATTAAGTTTAGACATTATATATATAGTTATAATCGTTATTATTAGTATTAAATATCTTTCAATTAATTATAATTGAAATGTATTTTTTCAGTTTTTTACTAATAAACCTTTAAAACGTCGTCTGGCAAACATTTAAGGTTCATATTTTTTTTCCAAGATTTAGGGGGGCCAAGTGCCCCCCTG